>JAOEGT010043455.1:0-21753 GCA_025447795.1 Speoplatyrhinus poulsoni | reverse complement strand
AGTATAAAATTGGTCGTTTTAGTGGACAGGATATCGGTATCGGCAGACATCACAGTGCATCAGTAAAACGAATCAGATGTCTACGCCCAGTAGGAGGCAACGACTGTTAAAACTTCCCAATGGAGCGTGGCCAGACTTTATTCACCAAGTAAATATTGAGTCTAGTTACTCAAGGCTATACCCTCCCCCTTCCCAAATGTCTGAAGTAGAAACACAGAACCTGCTTCAGAAAGCCTTGCTGGAAGTCATTTACCATGAATCAGGCCCCACCTCCCCAGCTCCTTTGGAATACTAACGAGGCCTCTGCATACTAATGAGCCTGGAACGACATGTTGAAACGCAAAGGGAGGACGTTAACTGGCGTGTAGACACGGGACCGGTCCACCCTGGAGAATGCTAGGAGAACCGTGTACACTGGTGGTCCACCATGGAGCATGCTGGGAGAACCGTGTACACTTGTGGTCCACCCGGGCTGGTCTGCGTCTTTCTACGTCTGGAGACGTGCGAGCGCACGAGAGTTCATTGTCGTTTTAATAAAAAGCCTTCCCATTTTGAGCATTTTCCAAGTGTGTGGTAACACATGAACGGGATTAGCATTGTCTGCAATCACCGTGGAATCTCCAGGGTGGCGGGAAACTGCAGCGGCAGTTGCACCACAAATGTGTCTGGATATGACCATCCGGACACATTGGCGATCGTGCGTGCGTGCTTGCATGTGTGTGTGTGTGCGCGCGCGCATGTGCGTGCATGCACACTTTGTGAACAGTAAGGATACCTGTCTTGCCACTCGGATGCCTCCGGGCCAATAAATACAAGTTTTTTTCTTCTTCTAGATGTTCTGTATGAGAGAGGTAAATATTACATGAAATATAGTGTTCTTTGATCCACCAGAGCTGTCAAAATTTATAAGATGATTATAAATGTCATGGATGTTAAATATAGCGTTTTGAGGAAAGTAAAACTGGAGAAATGTCTCACCTGCCTGGCTGTTTAAAAACCTTTTCTTACTCACTGTCTGGGGAATTGACGTAACTTCGACGCTTTTTGAGTCAAATGCTAATGAGGTTTCGTTGCGTCTCTAAGCATGTTGTTCAATGGTAATCGCTTCTATTGTGTGACAGACATTAGTACACAAGTGTAACAAATCAGATTTCCTCAACACGAGGATTTTCCTCCCGCGGTATTCCCCACCGGCTTCGTTAAGACCCCACTCGCAGCGTAGAACACAATACAGTCGGTGTTCACATTCACATTCAATTCAATAAGTGCATCGTGATGACACTCGATGAAAAGAGGAAACGGGGAAATGCAGAAACGAAGAATGAGCTGGTAAAAAATTATACTAATCCCAAATCAAATGTGGAGTTGCTGTCCTGAAGCACTGCAGGAGCAATAACTGTTAGATTTTGGAGCTATAGATATTTTGTGATTTGTTAGAAATGTCTCAGACATCTGTCAACTATAAGTGAGCGAAATATTGTGTGAGAATAATTTGCTCTAGATGATAACCCCTACCTCTATTTACATATAGTCTGTTTTCATTTTGCTGGCTAACTGAAGATTTATTTTCCTGGATTTTCCCAGAAGGATGAAAGCAGGACCTTTTATTAAAGGGGGAGTCAATCATTCTGGAAAATATTGTTGATATTTGAACTTAATCAAAAAAACACCTTTCCCTTCAATGCCATAGGTTGCACCCTCAGAAGCCCCCCCCCCCCCCAACACATTGGAAGCACATTGCCAAGGCTGGGATAGTGTTGTTTTGTTTTTGTGTTCCCATGAACACTGTTGTGTAGAGGTACTGCATTTCTTTAGAGTGTGCACACAGAGCGGACAGCAAAATGTCTTTTTAAATTAAATTGCACAATACAAGTGCTTTACAAGGTTAAACACTGCTGCTACAATGACCGATCACAGCCATTATGCAGGAAATCCTGCCTGCTGGCCTAATGAAGGGAACCACGCGATTGACAGATACGGAGACTCTGTGGTCCAGTAGAGCTCGATTGGATGTAGGTGTTTTCATTACAGGGAGTTCACCGGTCGGTTTCCTGTCCCTATTCTTGGACTTCCTCTTCAGTCCTGTACATGAGACGTCCTAAACGTCCTAATGATAACCACAGCAGCAGAAACCCCTTTATAATACATTTACTGAGATGTGAAACAAAGTCTAACTTTATTTAGCTTAATGTAAAACAGTCCTTCAACAAATAAATAATAAAAGTGGGGTTTCACAAATCCGGTTGCAAAATACTGTATGATTCTTTCATTGTCTGTTAAAGTTAACAGACAAAGTGATTACCGTGATTAAGCTAATTAGAAGGATTATGAGGTACCTACAGTACTTCAGAGAGTTAGTAGTGGATGGGAAAGGATATCTGAGAGGAAAGGTCTGGTGTGGTGTCTGCTTTAAAGGCATAGTCAGCTATTGCAAGCTAATTGTATACTAATAC
This sequence comes from Speoplatyrhinus poulsoni, assembly GCA_025447795.1. Lineage (NCBI taxonomy): Eukaryota > Metazoa > Chordata > Actinopteri > Percopsiformes > Amblyopsidae > Speoplatyrhinus > Speoplatyrhinus poulsoni. The sequence continues at coordinate 19,300 of JAOEGT010043455.1, read as the reverse complement.
ACATCTAGTCAAACACCCAATATCTCCTCACATTTCTCTATCTTACCGTTCTCTGTGCGTGATGATGAAATAGTCAGATACTTCCACACAGCCCTGTCTCCGTAAATGGGAACATAAACAAAGTGGCGAACACCGCTCACATCGACGAAGCTGTAGTACTTTGCTTTGCTTCACAATGCGTTTCACAATGCACTTCAGCAACAAACAAACCTCAGAAACCGCACAGCAACCCTAACTTTCCCAGTAACAGAAATAGTTTAGTCAATGGCAAAATTATAACACTGCTCCCCATACAGTGCAATATTATAAAGATTGAAATTCAAGATGGCCGTGGCTGGACGAGGTAGAAGGCCTGGGAATGAATTAATGAATGTTTGGTGGACGGGGCTCTCTCCACGTCAGGTCAATGGATGGGAGCGGAGATCCCGAGCTGGTGTAGCCGAGACCAGGGCTTCTTGAGGGTGGGCGAGAGGGCTTGGTGAGAGACAGAGGGAGAGAGAGAGAGAGCGGAGGGGGAATTGGATGGCGGGAGGTGAGGGTTTAATCAAAGATATTTGAATAATAAGAAAGATGGAGCAGTAGCATACAGCTTGAATGGTCTGAAACCAAAAATCTGCTGCAGAAGTACCACTGTGCTTAAGAATGATCGAATGTACTCGGGAATTAATGTTCAAAATACCCATTAATGCCCCCAGAGATAAATCATATGCAATATTATGGTGAAATCCTTGGACCTCCCCATTGACTTGCATGGCACCCTGTGTAGTTCCGGTCTGCATAAAGGATGAAAAGTCCCCCCCCAACCCCCCCCCCCAAACGTCTAATTCGGAAGTGCCGTCCATTAAGTCTTCCGTTTCCATTCCCTCTTGTTTAACGGGGCGGTGCTAGCGTGGACTAGCATCTCGTTGTAGTCATTAGAGATGAGAGGCGACGAAACAGAAGGGCGGGGGGGTCTGTCTTCACCGTCTACAGGGGACACAGCAGGACCACTGTTGCCTTTCAGACTCCCACAGATGCTTGAACACTCTCTCTCTCGTCTTGTTTTTTATTTGTTATTTAATTCTAGTGTGTCTTTTGCGTTGTTAGCTTGAGCGACGAACGCACGCACACGCACGCACACGCAGCCACAGCCACAGCCACACCAGATGGCTGACAGCTACTGTATGCATCTCTGTCTGCCCTCCGAAAGCCCTCAGAAAGGACGCGATGTGGATAGAAGTGTTGAAGGCCAGGGGCATTAAAGGCTGTGGTTGCTGAGGGAGGGGTTACACTGTTTTATTCTCCTGGGACAGTGGGGCAGTCACTGAACGAGAGAGAGAGAGTCCCAAGAGATGCCCGGAGCCAGTTATTTCCTGACGCGCTTTTCCCCCGTTTTGTAGCACTGCCACACATTGGCGTCGCCCGACGGTTGTCACGGTAACGGCAAAGCCTAGGCACAGCTCCCCTCATTTGCCCCGCCCCCTTCCCCGTCTGCCGCTACAGTCAGCGATCGCAAGTTAACACACTAGCTAGCCTGTTGCTGTGTGAACGCTGAAATGATAATCAGGTGTTTCTACACCAGCCCTGGCTCTGCGACAACACAAAGTGGTGCAGACCGCACCACACAACAATATCCTAGCCTTCGCAATGTGTGTGTTTTTTGTTTTGAGCAACTTCAAATATCAACAAGCTTTCTCCAGAGTGCCCGACTATGCTTGACATGTCGTTCTTGTGTTTAATCTTCTTTTCCTTCTTCCTTCTCTCAAGGGAAAGAAGCCGCGATCGGCACAAGTCTCGCAGCAAAGACAGCCGCTCAGAGAAGTCGGTCACCATCAACGCACCGCCGGCAGAGCCGTTGCTAGGCGACTTGTCGGCCCGCGGAGAGGACATCCAGGTGAGGCTTGTGCACAGGTCTCCGCAAGTGCACACACACAGATTGGAATCGAACAGAGAGTGCTCAGCTGACGACACTCGCATAGATTTGACCATAATATTGCCAATTATTTCTCTCTGGGGGGGGGGGGGGCGTTAATGGGTATTTTAAGTATATTAAATGAATTCCCCAAGTGCTTACGATCAATCTGAGGCTGCAATTTCTGCAGTGAACTGTTTTGGGGGTAAATTTTACTTTGTTTCAGGCCATGCGTTGGTAGATGGAGCTGTCTGGACACTGCCTACGTCAGCCTCCACAGCAGAATTCCATTAGTGACACGCCTGCTTAAGAGACCTGCAGCGTTCCATTTCTGCTTCCATTGAAATGCGTTACAGCGCTCCATCTTGTTATTATTCCAATGTCTAACCATAACATCACAAGGCCCTCCCACCCACAGCCCTCCGTTGCTTACAGACACTGTCCTCTAAAGCCCCACAGCTACAGACCAACCCTACAATTAACATTCCTCTGTTCACAAAGCAAACACAGAAATATGTAAAAGCATTACACAGCTGGACACTGAAACTGTTTCGGCACCGATAAGGCTTAGCCCGGCAAACTACATACATTACCATAACCATATACACTTAAAGGTACGGTAAACGATTTGAAGATAATACACGTTTTGTTAAATTTACCGAATATCTTCTTGCTAGCTGCCCGAATATCTCCTCGCTAGCTGTTGGTTCTCTGTGTGTGCTGAAAGAATTATTTGGCGTTTCTACACAGCCCTGGCACTGTGAATGAGAACACAAACAAAGTGGTGTTGACCGCACGCGACAACAAAAATCCTAGCCTTCGCAATGCATTTCCAATGTGTGGGGTGGAGCTTCTGAGGCAGCACCCTAAAGGCCAACACCCACTGGCAGCGTCGTTCAGCAGGCGCATCAAAGAATGCAACGTTCGAAACCTAATGACAAATTTATGGAGAAAATATTTGCAGATATTCAGTGCGTGTTTACGGCTTGACACTCCAAGAAATAGAACTGCGTTCTAAACATTGGCGCCAACACGTATCAGATGCCGCCAGTGATCGCTGCCCCGTTAAAAAGAACTAGCTCTAAAAATCTGGCGTCTCTTGACGCACGTTGACGCCTTTAGTGGGCGGTGGCCTTAAAGCTTTGAAGGGAGAGGTGTTATTGTTTTGATTGAGTTCAAATATCAACAAGGTCTCAAGACTGACTCATTTTTCGGTACATTTAAGGTATGTACCATATACCAGTGATTTGCCAACAATTAGCATGTGACACTAACTGGATAAAACTAGCTTGGTTTGGTTTGAGAACCACTGCTATAATGTATACTTTGACCATAGTTCAAGTGTTCAAGAGGGGATTTAAAGGGCAGTGAGTGATGTGGAATTATAATTGTCTACTGGGTTTAAATCAGGCCGGTTTTAATCTTCACTACTACTACTACTACTACATCACAGTAAAAATGTGAAAATGGTGTAATAAAAGTATGTAGAGTCTCATGCCGGTCAAAGCACATTTCATGTCAAGATGAAGTGAGTGACCCTTGACCTCTAGCTCTGATGTGAAGAGGTTCCAGGGTTTAGTGTCATTGTGTGCGCACTGAACCCAAACACCTGAGCCTGGTTATCTTGACAGCGTGTGATTCTTCTATTCACAGTGAGTCAGCTACTGTCTCTTAGTAGCACCTCTAGTATTGTCTGGGCTGTTTATATGCTGGAAGCTATCATTCCATTCATGATGTGGATTTAACCGAATAAACCACTATTAATTAATTAATTAATTTGATCTCTACAACCGTTTACCCTTTGTGGTATTGTTGAGTTGGTTTGTTCTCCTGTAGTGGTTTATCGGTGGTGGCAACCTTCCCATATTCAACCTCAGCCCTTAAACTGTTTACTCTCAAGTAAAATAAATGTTTGTCCTGTGTGCTGTGACAAAACGTTACTTGTCTGATATATAAAATGCAGGCTGTCTTGCATTTAGTGATTGATTGAATTTGAATTTGTGCAGACCAGTGGCATAAAAAAGTTCATAAAAAAAAAAGCGTGAAATCAGCCAGCCAATAACAATTGTCCAGCATTATATTTACACTTTTTTATTTTATTTTTTTATCTGCGACAATTCTGTTCATGCACACAAATCCAACAAAACACAAGCCTACAGTACTTGGCATGCACTTTTGGCCTAAATGCTAGGCTTGTTTCGCCTGGCTCCGCCCAAATATGCTCTCAGATCAATTAATTTCGCTGAGATTATAGTCTGAAAACCCTGTTCACATTAGTGTTCATAAATGGTGGTAGAGCTAGATGAGGTGATCAAAACAGTTGTAGCAACGCTGATTTGTTAAAGGCTGTCCAATAGTTTCTAAATAATCCAGTAGGAGGCAAGGACCGCGGCGCAGACACTTAATGGAGTGTGTCCAGGCACAATATTCCCTTTTGTGAATATTGTGTCTGGACACACCAGGGGTGCGTTCAGAATTGGCAAACATGGCGAACACACTGGACGAAGGGTGACAGTTAAGGGTGAGTTAAGTGTGACGGTTTAAATCTTATATTTTTGTTAATGTTCACACAAAACGTTTTAAAATGTCAATGTTCAAAGCAAACATGTGAGCCGCGAACGTTCGCCACTGTTCGCTGAATTCTGAACGCACCTCGGGCTAAGGCTCGACAGCTCGCTAGGGAAATACTTTTCTATCTCTCTACCATCCCCGCACAGTTGCAGCATGTGATGTGATGTGCCTGCCGCAGCATGTGATGTGATGTGCCGTGCCACAACACACACGTACAGCAGTAGGGCAGCCCTCTGCGATTGGCTGCTCCTGTGGTGTTTGGTGTTCATGCTGGGGCCTGCAAGGAAGAAGGGGGAGGGTGGGGGGGGGGGGAGAGGATGGGCGTGGATCGCTTGGCTTCAGTCTGAGCATTCAGGGCTGGCGGTTCCACCCACAGAGGTTCAGCACAAGGGTGTGTGCGTGTGTGGGAGAGTGTGTGTGTCTCTTGCATGTGCCTGCTGCAATACGGGATTTCCCTAGTGTGTGTGTGTGTGTGTGTGTGTGCGTGCGTGTGCGTGTCTTTTAGGGTGCTGTGTGCCGGAGAGTATCTGCGCCTCTTGTCTGTACCTGCTACTGTATGTTTGCTCTTGCATCTTTGTGTATTGGGTTTCCGTGTGTGTGTGTGTGTGTGTGTGGTCCAGACTCTTTCTGTGAACATGACAGAGCCTTGGGGACAGTGGGCGAAAGGCCGGGCGGTGTCCTGCAAGCCAACACAGAGGGGTTCGCGCCCGCGTTTCTGACGTGTCCGCAATCAACCGCAGCTGCAGTAATGAAGCGCAGGGGCCGTGGAGCATTTCCAATTAATTCCCAGTGACTTTGTTTTACTGGCAATCTCTGGAGGAGACGCGTTTATTTGTGTACCGCTTTTCATTTTCATTCCGGACTAGACGCCAGCTACATGTTTTACACTCTAATCTATTTTTTACTGGGCCTTGAGAGTGGGTGCACGTTATTACATGGTACCCTTGTGACAGACATTGCATTGTGTGTGTGTGTGTGTGTGTGTGTGTGCGTGTGCACGCGTGTGTCCATTTGCCTTGGATATGAATATTAAAGGTATAGCTAAATGTAAAGCTAATACACTTGTCAAATTCAACAAATATCTCCTAGCGTTTCATTATCTTACCGTTCTCTGTGCGTGTTGAAACAATAATATGATTCTTCTACACAGCCCTGGCTCCGTAAACAGGAACATAACCCTGCCTTTAACACATTGGAGGTGATGCAGCATTTGCAGAAAGGGATGTCATGGTGTCACCAATGTCTGGAATAGACATTTAATTGAGGGAATTTTATACTTCTTTGGGTTGGATCATGGCTTAATCTGTGGGAATATTAGTTTGCAGCTTTTTTAGATTTTAGATGCCATTCATCGAAATGTTACTGGGTGTTGTTTCAGTAAGTGTGAAATATCATCAGTGATTTTAATTTTGTTTATCGTTATCGTAGCCATGATAACTGTCCCTTCAAGTAGGCATCATCCTGGTGTCTTTTTCCGTTCAATACAGGTCTTGGAAATTGAGATATTTAGTCAGTGAAAGTCAGGGAACTTCAATTGGAGTGGGTGAGCAGAAAATGTTTTTTTGTGGATGAGCAAAAAAGTATTTTATGTATTTATTTTTTTTTTTAATGTACTTTTAATGTACACATGGAAATAAAAATCCAGTCCCGCCTGCCGTTCTAGACGTTTCTGTGCTGTGTGATCCCCTGGTGAACTGCTCAGTGTGTTTTGAACAGAACCCTTCCTGCAGCTTGCTACTAGCTTTGGAGGGGTGCCAAAGCTCTGGGCTGTATGCTAATGTGCTAGCATTGTTATCTACAGGCAACGCAGTGCACTCTCGCTCAGTACTGTATAGTAGCCTGTCTGGCTGGGAGACTGTGATATCGATGGCCGAGTAAGGCAAATTCCTGCTACTGTTGGTGTAGAGAACAATGGCCGACTATACACCCTGAACAGAGCCATGAGCCCGCTGTAGATGGATAGAGCCCCAAATTATCCAGCCGGTTTGTCTTACCCCTGTGTTGTTGTCACTGTGAAATTGGATATTGGGACGGGTGGATTGGCATTAGCTCAGGCTAACGTTGCCTTGTAGCTGAGGAATGCGTTCTAGGGCGCTATTGTTTGAGGTGTCACTCAGGAGAAAGCTGATCCGTTTAAACCGTCCGGCATTCTGCAGGACCCACAGCCGTGTATCCCTCTTTGTTTAAAGCGGAACAAGGAGCCTTGTGTGTTCCGGAATAGGAGTTAATGATTGCCTAGGCAAGTTGTTTGTTGATTAGTGTTTAGTTGGTTTTGTGTGTGGTTGTGCGGTCAACCCTAAGCCTGTATGTGCAGTACACACACTTAGCAGGATAGTAGTGGTCTGGGGTTTGGGCCCGCAGCTGGAAAGTCATGGGTTCAAGCCCTGAAGATGGCCTACTTCAATTTGCTAAGTTCTGTTATTGTATTCATTGTAATAAGTAGCTTTGTATAAAAAACATCTGATAATGTTTTCTTTTGTGAAAATTTAAATGCACCTTATAGCAAAGAAGAACAAAGGAACATTTGGCTAATTGTAAAAGTGGTATTGGACAAATATGGTTTAAGTGAGTTGTACAGTATAGTCAGTTTCCTTATGAAATGGCCCAGCATTACATAAATGTTATTCTGTTTTTAGTGTGAAACTATATAGACATGTCTCTCCCACACCTGTGTGCTACTTGAGTTCTCATTTGCTCCTCTCTACAACCCCCCCCTACTAAAATTAAAACACAAACATTGAGGGCCCATTTAAATTATTCTGGAGGACATTTGTGTCCCCAACAACTGGAATATGGGAGTGAACATTTATCTCTATTTGTGTATATACTTATTTATGCTTATGCGTACCTTACGTCGCCGTGAGCATGTTATACGTCTGCGCTGGTCTGTAGGCCGACCAGACCTCTGCACGTTGAATGAGATGCGATTGATGCGAAACCACAAAATGCGGAAGTTCCACGTCTTCAGTTCAACTTTCCCACGAGGAACAGTCTGGAAAGCCTAGAGATGATTTCGAATGTGTCCTATGTTTCAGAGTAGCAACTGAACTTACCAATCAGCGTCGTGTCGATGGCATATACGGGCGTGGTTTAGGTTTGCCTTTAGTATTTTTTTGAAACGGTTTGGACGGACGGCTCACCAGATGAACTTGGGGCTAACCATCCATCTTGCATGTCAGGTTATTTAACCCTAGCATCCACCGCTGATGAAACGCACATTACAAGCCACACTACAACTGCAGTATCTGCCCGGCAGATACCCGTCATTCCTCCACCGCCGTCATCTGTGACCCCGCACTATTTCTTCATCTCGTTCTACTTTAACAGCTTCCGTTCCCCCCCGAGCTCAGTTCAGCCCAGTTACAAATCCCCCCCCAGCCCCCCCCTCCCGCTAGGATCTTAGATGCTGCCGTGGTGACGTGATCGAGCTTGTGTGTGTGTGTGTGTGTGTGTGGTGTTACCGGGCAGACAGGGTGACTGTGCAGGTGGCTTAAAGCTGCGGCTTGTAGACGGAGGTGCAATTGAAGACGACAATGTTGGTCGCAGTAAAGAGCCAGAGCTCCTGCGATCCCGTTTGGGATCTTGACTGTGTGGTGAGTACCATGGCAGGGTGCTGTTGATTTGTCCTGTGTGTGCGTGTGTGTGTGTGTTTTGGCTTTAAAGGTACAGTCAGCTATTGCAAGCTAATTGTAAGCTAATACACATTTTGTCAATGTGTATTAGCCTTCACAATGTGTGTGGGGCGGAGCTTCTGAGGGAGCACCCTATGGCATTGAAGGGAGAGGTGTTTTTGTTTTGACAAAGTTATAAAAACAACAAGCTTATTCCAGAATGAGTGACTATACCTTTAGTTCTACCTCAACAGACAGGCGACATGCATTGTCTTAATGGTAACGTCGGCTATTCACCAAATATCTTCTCGCATTTCGCTAGCTTACCGTTCTCTGTAACTAGGAACATGAACAAAGTGGCGAACGCCGCTCAAATCAACAAAGCCGTAGCACTACGCTTTGCTTCACAATGCGTTTCGATGTTTGGGGGGGTGGCGCCGCGGAGAACCGCTGAGGAATATTGTTTTGATTTGAGCTTGAATTTGGGCTTAGGGCTTTTTCCCTGGTCTGGGTTTGAAATCTTCGTTTCCAAGCGTTCTGCCTGTTGTTGACTCGCTGCACCAACACGCCTGTGCACAGTGTGACAGTGGGTCCTTTAGGAGCAGGGTTGTGGACACTAAATATGCTCTTGAGGTGGGCTTACAGAATCCTGCGTTTTGTGTTTTGGACATTATAGAACCATATGTAAATATAGTATTATGCTATTGTGCATTGTTAGGATTTGAAAGCATCTGAGAGCTGTCTCTCTTGGCACCTGCCTGGTGAGGATGATGATGATGAGGAGGATGAGGATGATGATGATTATGAGCAAGAAGCAGTCATTTGTTTGGAACCCAGCCGGTTCGTGGCGTTCCATTAGACACGTGCACACACACACACACACACACACACACACACACACACACACACACAGAGACACACGCATGCACACACACAGTAGAGTGGTGCTCACTGGGTCAGAAGGAATGGCTGCAGAGTGCGACCACGGCCAGGACATGATATTAAAGAGGGGGGAGGATACCCGGGGGGTGGAGGGGGGTGTGTAGAGAGAGAGAGGGAGGGAGGGATGGTGGACCTAATTGGTTGTAGTATTATTGTTTGCCCACCTTCTTTGGATGTTTGTTTAATGGACCCCCTCATCTATCCATCTATGCCCCCAAGCATTTTTGCTCTGTCGCTGTCCATCCCGCCCTAAAGCCTTCACATAATACAACGAGTGGACACAGAGTTTGCAGCGATGCCTCTCTATGCATGATGGGAAATATTTCTATATAAAGAAATGTAGAAAGGTCGCACGCACACGCACGCACACACAAATGCGCTGAGCGACGTTCAGCAGTGCAGAGATGCCGTTTGAGTGAGCTCCATCTGAAGTCTTGCGTCTTGTCGTGCGATGGAGGGGCTTGGGCCGCCGTTGCCCCCGGCGATGAAGGTGGAGGAAGGAGAGGAGGAGAAGGAGGAGGTTCTGAAAGTTATATGAGACAGCGGAGGTGATGATCACAATGGTAGAAGAAGACTCCAACACTAACGGTCTACGAGAGCCCAGTTCAGGGCTGGGGACAAACTCCGGCCAGGTAAGATGAAGTGGGAAAGAAGTATTGGGCTAGCTAGCTAGGTTTTGGGCTAGCTAGCTAGGTATTGGGCTAGCTATCTAGCTATCTAGCCCAATACCTCAATAGATGCTCTGTCCTTCATTGCTTTGAGCAACGAGATACTTTGTTTAATAGCATAGCATAACGGCATACAAATAAACAGTGTAAAAGGCACTTCTCTCCCCTATTTGCTTAACCTGTTTGACGTTGAGCATTTCCCAATTGTCTAATCCGGTGTTTCTCCCCCCACCACCCTCGTGGTGGTCCACAAAAGCAGCACTGTCCCACGAGGCTGAGGCATTCAGACTTCAACTGTATACTGTACTTAGCAGGTGCTTTTTAATTCCCTTTTAACTGTACGGCAATTTACACGTCGCTCATGCACTACCACTCTGGGGGGGGGGGCCTTACAGTGTGCCTTGCCGTGTCCCAACAAGTCTGGCACAGCAACCGCCATCGCCCGCTGTGGCGATGGCGGCGTGAAGATGGATGTTCTGCAGGAATGCGCCCATTGTTGCCGGCTGTTGCCGCGGTGCCTTTGAGCACGTGCTCGGACCCCCAATCGCCCCCCCCCCCATTTACTTTGGTTTATGTGCAGTCCACTTGCTGCTCAACAAACACAGGCTCTTAATGGACACTGGCGTTTTACTGTGGGAGGCCACAATAGCTGGCATTTATGCTTGGAATCTCTCTCTCTGTCAATCTGTCTGTCTCTTTTTATGTCTCTCTCTTGCTCTCTGTCTTTATCTCCCTGTCTGTGGCTCGCTCTCTTTCTCTCTCTTTATCTTTCTGTCTCTCTTTCTCTTCTTATGTGTCTCTCTCTCTCTCGCTCTGGAGCGAGGTCTCATGCAGTGAAACCTCTCTTACGGGGTAAACATCTCTTTAACGCCACGTTTGAAATTGGGCAATGCCCATTGTGCGCACGCACACACACACACACACACACACACACATATACACACACACACAAGCTTATCCAGCTTACGGTTTTCTTGGAAATCGGCTCGTAGAACGTATAATGACCATTACAACATGTTTAAGGGCTTTTTAGAGGGGGCACTTTAATGGTGTAGTCAGTCATTCTCGAGAACGCTTGCTAAATTCTAACTCCAATAAAAACAAAAACACCCCTCCCTTCAATGCCGTAGGGCGATCCATCAGAAGCTCCGCCCCACACATTGGAAACACATTGCCACGGCAAGGTTATTGTTATGTGGTGCGGTCTGCACCACTTTGTTTATCTTCCTATTTACGGAGACAGGGCTGTGTTGACGTACCAGATTTTTTTCAGCGTGCAGAGAGAACGGTAAGATAGTTGGACTGTGAGGAGGTACTTGGCAAAAAGCCTATTAGCTTCCAGTCGCTGACTATATTATTCTATTTCTCTTGACGTCCATCCTAGTTTATCCTCCCTCCTCTCTGAGCTCTCTGCCTGCCACCGTGCAGTCGTGTCTGGGAGAAGGAGCACATGTCACCGCGTGATTCTTCAATCACACGCCCGATTGGCTCGGCTGCCTGGCGTATCTGCTGAGCCCGTCTCTCGTGGGCTCCATTCATTCAGGTTGGAGTAAGATCAGCGCTGGGTGTCTGTAAGTTAGCGCAGAGCTGTGTTAGTTAGCGCAGAGCTGTGTTAGCTAGCGCAGAGCTGTGCTAACTAACACAGAGCTGTGTTAGTTAGCGCAGAGCTGTGTTAGCTAGCGCAGAGCTGTGCTAACTAACGCAGAGCTGTATTAGTTAGCGCAGAGCTGTGTTAGCTAGCGCAGAGCTGTGCTAACTAACACAGAGCTGTGTAAGTAAGTAAGGCCGTATCTGTGACGGTATACTGTACAGATACGGCTATTATAGGACGTCACTGACCATTTCCACCCTTTCTTCCACCACCATCACCACATGTTTGTAAAATTAATGTGAGCTACTTGTTTTCTTTGCTGTTGCTTGAGCGTATGTAATTGTGTGTTAGTAATGCATCAATCAACAGACATGAGCCCAGACAGGCCTGACAAGTATTGTGGTTGGTTGCACTTTTGTTACTTGGAGTGCCCTTTAGCTCTTTAGCTAGCTCGGCGAGCAAAAACCCGAAAATGTGCCGTGGGACTTTCTGCCCTTGGCAGAAACTCAAGTCTCCCATTTTTCTTTTGTCTTTGTGTTTGCTCTTTGTAGTGTCTCCTGTGACCAATCTGCCCTGCCTCTTATCACCCCTGTGATTAATGGCATTTGCTCTGCCAGGAGAGCGCCCCGCTTGTTGAAGCAGAATTGGATCAGACTTTAGTGATTGTTCTACCTCACAAGGGAATGTGGGTCACTACTCCATATTTAGCCAGGGAGTGGGAAACCCAAATCAGAGCTGTTAATGATCCATTCTGTGCATTTACTAATAAGAATGTACAAAAAATTAAGTGAACAGTGATATTACGGTTTGCGATTGATTCTCTAAGTCACGGTACCGATTATTAAACAAACAAAGCTAAAACTATTATTTGTCACAGGGACCAGGTACAAAATGCATTAACTTCAAAAGAGAGGCAAGATTCTTGTTACCAGAAAATGATCTTAAAGCTATTTCCCATCTGAAGTGAGTGTTTGTTATTTTTTGCAGCGGGATCACACATTAGCATTGCTATGACAGTTTTCCACAAATAACAAATCGCAGTGTATTGAATCGTGGCCCATGTATCGTGTTACGTATCGTAACGCCAGATTCTTGCTAATACACCGCCCTAACTCCTTAACTGCATGTTACATCAAATTCTTAGCTGTCTAAATATGGTCTGACTAAAATGATAATCCAACAGTTTGTGAATACACATTATGACACTTTGAACATCAGCAGCCGTGAAATTGTACTTAAAAACCTGGTAGTTAAAACGGTATCGCTCCGCGGCCCTACGCCTCACACATGGAAACACATTCTGAAGCAAAGCGTAACGCTACGGCTTGGTTGATACGAACGGTGTTCGGCACTTTGTTTATGTTCCTATTTATATTTATAAGTATCGGATTATCTTACATTTAGATTGCAATAGCTGACTATACCTTTAAGTCTTGTTGATCTGATGCAAGTCTGTATTATCAGTTTGTGGACTTTCTAGGTAAGGAATTTACAATAGTATAGTCTCAATAACGGTACTAAAGTTCAGTATATGCAAGCTATCCTCTATGGTTACCGTCAACTGAATATGTGAGGCTTTTGGTGAAGCAATATACTGTATGTCAAACATCTAGTATGAAAGGGGATACTTGGATGTCTGTTAGTATTGTTCTCTCTAGGGGATCATTGATTCACGTCATCAATAGAAAGCCTGCTGTTGAATCAGTGCTTGTAGAGTGAATGAGGAGCTCCAAGAACCCCTTAATTATCTTACTGTGAATGGAGTGGCTCTCAGTATTGTGTTTCTAAAGCAGCCTCCATCCCAATTCACCAAAGTGTGTGTCTGTGTGCGTGCGGGCGCGCGTGTGGAGGGGGAACAACTACATTAGGAAGCACTCAAACAATTAATCAACTGTAAGTTTTATACTCCTGCGTTGAAAATTGCATCTGCTTTGTCCAAAACTGTAGACTTGTAAATGCCTAGGTTTGCAAGCAGGAGCAGGCCGTGTATGTCATCCTATTGTCAATCTGGGGTCGGCAGGTCAAAACAATTAGCGCTGCTGACTAAGTGGTTCAAGTTACGTAACAACAATGATCCAGCCAGCTCTTCACCCTGTGGCCTCTTCACCTTTTGAACCCCCAGAGTCCTTGCATAGCGGTGTCTGGCTAACTGCCGGTGTGGACGGCTTGGGTCTCCTTATTTATGGTGTGCATTGTCTTATCTGTATCTCTCCATAAAGGCCATAGGGAACTTTCTAGAGACAATGGTCCGCCCCCTCAACCCTGGTCCTGGGTATCTGCTCCCTGCTCCATCATAGCTGATTCACATGAATGGGTCGTTACCGATCTCTTCAGAAGACAGAGATAACGACGCGTTCATGTGAATTCGGTGTGTTGGAGTAGGGAGACCAAGGGATGTGTTCAGTGGACGAACATTCTGAGCGATCAATTAACTTTTTCACTGAGCGACACGTTTCCTCGGAAAAATACGTTTTACGGGCGTGTTGCTCAATGACGTACGTGTAGGAAGTGTAGCTGCAAATTTGGAACCTACGTTTATTATACCTTTATTTAACCAGGAAAGACTTATTGAGATTAAGAATCTCATTTACAAAAGTTCAGTAGCTATGTACCGACAGAGGTGGTCCATCACTTTGTGCTTCTGCAGAGCTGAAATACAGAAATCTACAACAGTAAAATGCAAACAATCGCTTTGTTTTGAACAACATTTAAAATGTTGTTCAAACATTTAAAATGTTGTTCAACCTTCCTAGTAGGAAGGTAGGATTTGGCTGAAATCCTGCCTGTTATTTTTAAACCTGGCTTTCAGTCCACTGCCACGTTCATTGAGCGTGTAGGGAAACGTTCCACCATCCTGAACGCATCATTCAAAGGGCTGCAAAATAAGAGGGACCGTTTGACTTGTCAATGTGAATTAACATGCAAGAAGTAGCGTGTAGTAGAGAGTCTGTATTGCTGGTTTCCAGTTTTGTCTTGCATGCAGTGGACTTAATATAATTTGTATTGTGTAACACTTAGCATTTGTATATAGTAAAGAATTTGCGAGTGTCAGCAGGAACACACAATACTGCACGTGTTTCCATTGTTTTCACCACATCTCAGCTGTTTTAACCCCAAGGGTAGTGGCATATGAACTCTCTGCCCCAGTCACAATGCCCTGCTTGCTTCATACATACAAACACGCACACGTCCCTAAGCTCAGTCAGGCTATAATGCAGCCTCTCTGTTTAACTCATTCTGATCCATCTGAAGGCTATTTATATCTCACTAAGGTCACAGATCCCTTTTTAAAATGTAACTCTTGAAATCCCTTGGTGTTTCAACAGGACCCTGTTTATATGGGACCCTCGGTTTGCTCTCTCTTTTCTGTTTATTGAATTGCTAGCAGTGACCGGCTTGCGGTCACGTCCTGGGCCAAGTTAGCAGCACGTTGTGACTGGCCTGTGAAGAGCCCTTATCTCTGTCGGCTCAAGACACCGCCGACCTCTCTCTGTGCGGATGCCGTCAGGCGCGGACGTCAGCGTAGCCCAGTTGGCGGTGTGCTGTGTTTACTCTTCCCGCTTGGCTTCGCTCCTGTTCCCGTTTAGCTTCTGTGTGTTTTGATATGCGGCCTCCCCCGCCCTTCATTTAACCGAAGCGCAGGCGGGCAGTAGGAAAATCATAGCTGCCGATTTGCTTAACATCACATTGGTGGTGATTTTGTGTGGGGGGGTTTCTGGTCAGAAGAAAATATGTTTAATGATTTCTTCCTTGCAGTCGTTCATTATTAATGAATGTGTGACAGACTTGCTTTTAGTGTGTATTGCAGTATAACGGTAAATAAAAATGTATAATGACTTGGATTTACAGTAGTCTATCATGTATTTACGGCAATAAGGACGTAACCTATCGGAGGACGAACCTCTTGCTTCCACATTTTATAAATGAGGTGGATGGCAAATATCCTTAAAATTCTTTAAATCTTTGGTTTTATCTTGCATTTGAGAACACGTATGGGTGTTGTTGGGCTTCAGGCAGTCTGCTTAATTGGATGCTACTCTTTACCTGTAGCTGACCCTACGTATGAGTAATGGCATTCCTTGAGGGCTGGCATGAACAGCACTGGAGGACAATCAATCTCCACACCATCTACCGTTCAACTTCGCTAGAGTTTTGTTAAGTCTTTATCTACTGGTAAAATGGATCTAGTTAGCATTTTTTGAATCAGTTGTCTTGGTGATGGTGCACGGATACAATTAGACGTTTCCTTTGTTTTATTTTTCCTTGTTTTTTTTCATACACTCATTTAGGATATGCATGCAAAGGTAACACCATTGCATCGATTTCCCACCCACACAGGTGTTGAGTGAATGTGACATCACACCTCTTCTCAGAGCTGCGTGGGCGTGTCCAGACACCCGCTTGATTGGCATCTCCCTGACTTCCCCCCTCCCCCCCCTTTTTTTTTCACCACCTTCTGTTAGAATGGGCCAACTTGCACCACCTTCTTTGTGATTGGTTCCTACATGGTGTTTACTGACCCCAGCTAACGTACAGCACAGTAGTCAATCATACGCTGTGAGTTTACATGAAGTGATAACCTCTATAATGCTGAGAGATGAAGTGCAGGGCCAAAATCTGCAGTTCCTCAATTGGCCACTTGAGGCTGGCTGCAAAAGGGAGGCAATCCCCATAGACCCCCATGTTAAAATGTCCAACTTCATAGCAGAAATAAACATCTTTCCAGCCTGGTATAAGCCTTGTTTTCCCGTTCGTGACAACTGTACGGGGGCTGAACCTCTACACCAAGGCTATTCATATTTATATAGCCCTGCTCTACACATATAAAGCCTATAGAAATATAAAATAGAAATATAAAAATAATATATCATATAAAACATGTATCTCATTATTGATAGCAACCCGGAGGCGGAGTCATGTACTGCATAGATGGCGGCGGCTTGAGCTTTCTAACCCGTTCTCTGTCACAGAGGGCATTTCCAATTATTTCCGCGGCCTGCGGTCTGCTTTCTGTCCCCCCTCAGGATGACAACTGGGGGGAGACCACGACGGCGGTCACAGGCACGTCAGAGCACAGCCTGTCCCAGGAGGACATCGTGCGCATCACCAAGGACCTGGAAGCCAGCGTGGGCCTGGGCTGCCGCCGCTACCTGGCGTTGACGCTGGGCGCGTCGCTGGGCGTGCTGACGCTCCTGACGCCGCTGGCCTTCCTGGCGCTGCCCCACCTGCTGTGGGCCGAGCGGCTGCGGAGCTGCGGCACGGCGTGCGAGGGCTTGTTCATCTCCGTGGCGTTCAAGCTGCTCATCCTGGTGCTGGCCGCCTGGGCGCTGTTCCTGCGGCCGCCGCGGGCCACGCTGCCGCGCATCGCCGCGTTCCGGGCGCTGCTCGCCACCCTGGTGCTGCTGCTGCTGCTCTGCTATTGGCTATTCTACGGCGTCAGGATCCTGGACTCGCAGGTGAGGGGAGGGGGGTACACTCTCTGTAGTACATAGTACACACTGTTTAGAGCGTAGTATACGCTATTGTACTGGGGCCCTATTTTGACGATCTAATCGCACAGTCTAAAGTGCAAGGCGCATATTGGATTTGGGGCGTGTCCAAATCCACATTTGCTATTTTACCGGCAGATAAACGGTCCAAAAGGGTTGGGCTTACACTCATCATTGTCCATGGGTGTGTCGTCATATCCTTTAAAAATCACCACAGGACCTGGCTGGTTTTCATAGGTACACTCAGTACTCATACGTCACCAAATGAAAACGTTAACGTTGATGCGGGCCCCCCTCTCAGCCCCATCGTTTTAGCAATTGTCCTTAGCAGAGTCAGGATTGGGTGGGCTAAAAGGTACAGTAGGGAACGTCCAATCGTATGTGGGCTATTGAATCGAGGGGTTCCGGACTGATGCTCTCAGAGAAGCAGTAGCTTGCGGGATCATGCTGGTAGTCTAGCTGTAATCTACCTTTCTTCAGACTATAATGCATCATAGTCAATGTAATGTTATGAGTCCTCCATTAGACACGGCAGTTGATGTTGTTTGATGTTTGAACAGCGTGACAAATTGCTGGGATCCTACAATATGTTCATTGTCAGCGCAATGTCACGGGCTCACTGAGTCATTTATTTAATGCTCTGTTCCCTCTGTGAAGGCTTGAGGGAGAATGCGGGTGTGCGCGTGCGTGGCGGGTGTATGCGCACACTGGTTGCTTCACAGCATGCGGAGAAGGCTTGGAGTCATTTGTAATAAATGTAATTTATGTGTTTTAATGTAAATGGTTTCTGTTGGCTTGGAAACTGTCAGTATGGGAATTTGGCGTGCGTATGTGTAGATTAATGCATTTTGTGTTAGTTTTTACGACGTCTGCAGCCAGCATTCTGTTCACGTGAGCATTTGTTATATAACAGAATTATGTTATAGATGTAGCTACACACTGACGTTTATCCCAAGGTACAGTCTTCATTAAATAGATTTTTACATTTTTTAATGTTTTTTGGTGTTTCTACTCTACACAGTGGTGCAGACAGCACCACACAACACTATCCTAGCCTTAGCAATGCGTTGAAGGGAAAGGTTTAGTATGTTGTTTGGTACCATATCTGTACTTTTGCACTTGACTAATGTGTGTTTGTTTAAACTGTTAGATGGAACTCCACTTGAGTAGTAGAGGAATTTAAATATTTGGGTCTTTGACTGGATTCGCAATTATCCCTTTTAAGCCCTGTTGACTCAGCGATAAGGGAAATGCATTTTAGCCCGCAAATATTCCATCGTTCTATCAGCTGTTTCACTCTACAGATCAGGAAAATTATAATTTCACAGTTAATATTGCCAATTATTAGATTATGCATCAGAATTCCTCAGAAACCCATCTTTGTCCTCTCAGTCATGTTTCTAATAGTCTCTGTAGATTTATAGAACCATCGTATTTGTATTTTTGTTCTGATGGAGTTCAGATTTCTACAATGTTTCTCCACCTTCTTGGCAATACAAGGCTTTTTTATCACAGTGCCACAATAGCATAGCCAATCTCCCCTCCTGCTGTGCATGTCTCTCTGAGTTATAAATATAGGGGGCAGGGTGGTCTAGTGGTCTGGGTGTTGGGCTTCCAGCCGGAAGGTTGGGGTTCAAACCCCGGTGTTGACCTACCTGTAAGCATCCTTAAGCAAGATGCCTAACCCCCTAACTGGTCGCACCTTGCATGGCAGCAATCACCATCGGTGTATGAATGGGTGAATGTGAGGCAAAATCTTGTAAAGCGCTATATAAATGCGCCCATTTACCATTTATAAATATATTCACCCCCCCATGAAGGAGGAGCGTAGCTATTGAGACTAAAACCATGTTTTGAATCAGGCTGTAAACAGGTTTACTTTCGCTGTAAGGTCAGACATTTTAATATTGTAAGTCTATGGGGATTGATTGACCCCCTTTTTGCAGCCAGCCTGAAGTGACCATTTGATGAACTGCAGGTTGTATTGATTTACCAACGCTGGAGGTTCCCGCTTAAATCTCACTTTCAGTCTTCTTGTCCCTCACTCCCCCCCCCCCCGCCTCCCCCCGCCTCCTCCTCCCCTCCCCTCGGGGCTCCAGGACGAGGACTACCAGGGCATCGTCCAGTATGCCGTGTCCCTGGTGGACGCGCTCCTCTTCGTCCACTACCTGGCCATCGTACTGCTGGAGCTGCGGCAGCTGCAGCCCCGCTTCTCCGTGCGCGTGACGCGCTCCACCGACGGGGAGATGCGCCACTACAACCTGGGCCAGCTCAGGTGAGGCGCGGGGAGGAGGGGGAGTAGTCTAGTGGTCCTCAACCCTGGTCCTGGGGAGGTTAGATGCCTCGCTGCTCCAACACACCTGGTTCACATGAACAGAATATACTAACCTATGCCCAACTACTGTGTGCTCACAATGTTGAATGGACTAGATCCATTTGGATACTGGTGAAATCAGGGGACACTATATATAATTCAGAGGAAAATATAATTTGAAACTATATTGGGGGGGGGGGGGGACAAAACCTAGATTAAGTTA
>JAOEGT010043454.1:0-37895 GCA_025447795.1 Speoplatyrhinus poulsoni | reverse complement strand
TAATTAATATCTTTTTTGATACTAATTAATAGCTGTCAGATTACTTCTGAGACGAAAACCGCAGTGCTATACTCTCTCATATGTTTAATTTATATAGCACATTTGAAAACCGAGTTTAGAAAGTGTTTTGACAATCAGATACATTCAAGAAACAGTAGAATAGAAAATAATAAACAAACACAAAATCATATAAATGAAGCCATGAAGCACAAAAGAGAGTAAAACCATATTACATTATATTTAAACAAATGACTAAAACAGAGTAGGATACAATATAAAGTAAAGGCCTGTCTATTTTACAGTAGAACGTTTTCAAAGGAGTTGAGGTACTGTTGCCTTTTAAATCTTCTGTAAATCATGTTTTCCCATCACACTTTATGTAAAACATCAGGTATACAGCAGAAGTTTTTACTATAAAAATGACATTTCATATTTGAAAGGATATTTAGGAAGCTGTTTGAACATGAGGTAAAATGTTGTTAGGTCTGCAGTTTCTTTGCAATGGAATGTGCAACTTATTCTATTAGTTCATACTGTAACTGTATGCAACATTTATAGGGGAGTCACTTAAAATGAGAACACGGCTCCACTGCTAAAACCTCTTGGTTATTCCCTGTACTTTCACCTGTTCGACAGACCTCTAAGCTCATAATTGGATTTATGGTGTGCTTGTTGTTATTCCCTGCAGTTGATACCTTATGGTTTAAAGTAAAGTATCACTCTGCATCAAGGTGGAACTGCCTCTGAATGTCATATGCTTATTATTATTATATATAGATTTTTTTTAATTGCCAAAAGAATGATAATAATAATTGTATTTCATGATCTGTATTGTATTCTCATTCTGCATCATCTCTACATATGCCCCACATAACAATCCTGCTTTTCAGTGGCAAATTACCTAAACATATGGTGAAAAGAAGTTACTTTACATAATACAGTGCTGTATTTTGTTTGTTGGTTTTTTTTACTTTTACTTTTGGTTGTGAGGGCATTGCCTACGTTATAATGATAGTGCACAACGTTTTAATAATCACTATGTGCCTTTGCAGCTTCTGTGCTGTATTATTACTTCTACAAACGAACTTCAGAGTACCTGGGTGACCCACGTCTTTATGAGGACTCACCTTGGCTGCGAGACGTCAAAAGCCCAGGCCAGACAGTGAAACTGCAGTGCACACAGACACTTATGAACAGTGACTTAAGGGCCATGGCGGACTTTGCTAAGCTAAGTTCTGGTAAGGAACCATGGACACTTGTGTTCTGTATTGATGTAAAGCTAAGTGACTATGAGGTTCTAAAAGTAAAGATACTCATGATTTTCAGGGGACTTTGGCACTATAACTCTCAAAACGGTATCTGCATCACCACCAGCAGAATTATGTGACGTCGTGAAACTATTTCTGCAGTTGGCTTCATCTTCCAAAAAGTATCATATTAATTTCAACAATACAACATAGCCTAAATAACCCATGAAATGTAGATTATGTGGACAAAATGAAGATATTCAGGTGTGTTTTGTTTTCTGGTACTGTATGTTTTCTTGCATAATGGAACACTCCAAGAGTGCAAATTATTGTGCATGGCTCATCCATCGAGATTAAAGACATATCTAGCCATATAAGCCTAACTCTGTAGTTTTCACAAATATTTTTTTTAGAACTAATGGACAAATTGAAAACTACATGTTTTGTCAATTTTAAACCTTGTTTTGTCTTAAATCAGAAATATCTCTTATTCCCAACTGATATCACCAATCTAATTAGCCTGATAATTCGACTGAATGACAATTTGGTTACCACTCTATTATTCACTGAATGCTCAGCGACATTTGAAAAGCGCCCAGAGATTTAGGAGCCTGCATGGATGTTGGAGAATTTATAAAATTGAATGCCTTGTAACAATTGCTGTTTGTCTATTCAAATGTTGTTTTTATGTAATTAAAGAAACTGTGTTTACTGAGGGCTGAGGAACTCTACTGTTTCTTATACGTAGTAACACAGACTACGGTGGTCAGATAATGGTAATCCCTGTTACAACAAAAGCTTTTTTGGTATCTCATGTATATGTGTAGATTATGCCCTCCACAGTGTTAAACAGTTGGTACTTCAAATTGTATATAAACATTAAATTATATGTTATATCTTCTTATACTCAAATATTTTGTTAATTGGGATTATCGTTGACAACCTGTTTTTTTATAAGGGAGAATGCTTTGATGCAAATGAAACATAGTATCATGTAAGTAAATTAGTAAGTATAAGGCATGACCAAAGATGTTATATAATCTCAATTATATTTACTCTGACTTGATAAAAAATTGAAGATTTGTTGCAGAGCAGTAATAACCTAAGACTCAGAGTTTTGAACATGTTTTGGATTTTTCTTTTAATGTATTTAAATACAGTATAGTGAGCCATATCATATGACCCCTGTAATTCCCAGGGGTTATAGTAACCGCTGTAGTTGTTGCTGTATGCCCAGCAGGAGTCACTATTAACAAAGGAATCATGAGAAAAGTAAACTGTAAGGTTGAAAGAGCCACTGGTTGCAAAAATAGGCAAAAGTTTTACTGTATATCAATAGCTTTTACAGACCTACAGCATTTTTATTAATGATTTAATAGAAAACTTATAAACTAAATCTACAAATGTGGGGCCAATTTTATGTGAAGTAGCCCATGTACAAATGCTATTCTGTTTTTGAAAAAAGATTGTTGGACATAGGCTATTGCAACAGTTAGCAATTTAGGTCTAATTGATTGACCTATTTTATCAACTGGAAAACTTGTATAGATTCAAATCTCTGGAGGCATGTCCATGCTGCAGAGGGCATTCCAAAGAAATTGAAGTGAACACTAGGCTAATTGCCTCAAAACTGACTGATTAAATTACAGTTGATTGGAATTGGAGGGGGTTTTAATTGGATAATCAACTAAGGGTAAGGGTAGATCAATTCAACTGAAAATGGGTTTGACAGTTGTCTAGCATGTTGTGGAAAATGTAACACCATGGATGCATTATACACAAAATGTTATTTTCCATTATGATTAATAAAAATATGTTTGATTATAAAATGTGATTATACTGTACATTGCAAAATATGGGTCTATTTTATTTTCATGTGATGGGGCATTATAAGAGAGGAAGCATTTCGTTATTACGAAGGCCTACGAATCAGTCAATTTGAATTGTGGAGCATATAAGTTTTTCATCTGAAAAGACGTGTTTTTTACCAAGAACAATTATAACACACAGTATTATTTAATACTGTGTTATGGGGTTAGAAGCACCCATCCAGTGGAAGATACCACTAAAAGTGGTTGAGAACCGCAGAGCTAAGATCCTGTGGGAGTGACAACTGACAAGCAACTACACCCGTAGGGGCGGTTGACAAGGAGCAGAAGAAGGCAGTTGTGATAGATTCCCAGAAGACAGTAACATAAGGAGGAATGAGCATTAGAAGATTGCAAAGTACCAGGAGCTGAAGGAACAAATGGAACAGATGTTGAAGGTGAAGCTTCAGAGTGGTAAAAATAATAATAATAGTAGCACTAGTGGCGGTGACCCCTGAACTGGGGGAGTGGCTCCTGTAGATGGAACATGTGGTCTCTTCCCAGAAGAGTGCAGTCGAACAGCTAAGATACTATGCTGAAAACTCAAACTCCCAGGCCTCTGGTAGAAGAGCTTAAAGCTTATAGAAGTCATACACCCCACCCCCAAATAAGGTGGGAAAGATCAATTGAATTTTAATATAATATCATATCATATCATATCATATCATATCATATCATATCATATCATATATCATATCATATAATATGTTTAATTACTAGTTTCTTTTGGAATTTGGTTATTAAATAGAATAAGCAGGAACTGTAAATGGGAATATTGTCCAGAAGACGGCAGTAATGCAACCTGCTGTACAATTCCACACATGGTGAAGAAGAAGAACCAGCTAGCTACCGTAGCTACTTCCGGAAGTTTTTAACATCAATGGCGTTGTCACTTGTGCAAAACTAAAACACTTTGGCTTTGTCCCTTTTCTGTTTTAAAAATGTCATACAATTACGTGGTAACCGCTCAGAAACCTACGGCAGTCAATGCCTGCATCACAGGTAAATGTTACGATTAATTATGACAGCGAAAGCATGCACATTCACCACCTGTATCTTAGCTATGCTCCCGCGCTGCTACCGTACTCGATCTGCCCTGGACCCTCGCAGGCAGGCCGCTGCCGTCTTTGTTTTGCTAATGCAATGTAGCCCAGAAAATGCAGTGTGGTCTTATGGATATTAATAGCGTATCCGTGTTGTCGTAGTGTGATGCCTTACCATCATACCAAGCTAGTATTGCATTACAGCAAGTGCGCTTAGCTGTGCATAGTAACACGTTCACGCTGAAATCGCTGATTTACCAGTAGACGAGTCAATGTGTCTTGTCCAATATACGGTAATATTACTTGGACAAACCTACGGTAGCTCCAGTAATGTCAGTAAAATGTTTCCTTTATTCATGTCCCTAACCGGTAGCTGTCCTTTATTAATGGTGCTTTCTCACGGCAAAGGCAGGTCAACTGTCAACCCTATGATCTGTGTTTAGTCTACTGTACCTCATTCATTGACAAGGAATCTGACATGCCATAGTTATTGACTGCTTTGCGTACAAACGCATAGTTCAGATTTCAGTGCTCAACAAATGTCAGATACTCTGCTACTTTGATCTGCAGGTGGTTGACAGTTGTTTGGGCAGAAACGCTTACTGAATGTTGTCATGCTGCATACATACATCAAACAATCTTTTTTCTATATCTGCTGCATTGATATATATATATATATATATAGATATATATATATATATATCTCATATTAAGCACTTTTCATAAGTGATTTATTTACTCTACCTTGTATCTTTAGGCCACTTCACCTCTGCTGAGGACTTAAATCTGCTTATTGCTAAAAACACACGGTTGGAGATATATGTAGTTACAGCAGAGGGCCTGAGACCGGTCAAGGAGGTGGGCATGTATGGCAAGATTGCTGTCATGGAGCTATTCAGGCCCAAAGTAAGTCTGTGATTCACACTGAGTGCCACAGTATTGAATATATTAACCTCATGTGTGCCCTGTCTCAACATAACTCTTTATCCATGTGTAGGGTGAGAGCAAAGATTTGCTGTTTATTCTCACATCAAAGTACAATGCTTGCATCCTGGAATACAAACAAAATGGAGAGAGCATTGACATCATTACCCGTGCCCATGGAAATGTGCAGGTGGGTGACAGTAGCAATTGATAGGTGTGGGAGAACTGTATGTGTGTGGTGATGGGGGGGCAAAGCTTTACTGTAAATGTAACAGATATAAACGTACAGGATGTATCACAAATCTAAACACACCTGCAGTAACTAAATGCAATTACATCTGTTTATGAAAAAAAGTTTTTAAAATCAAACATCTGTTTGTTGAACAGATGCTGCTTCATTTATCACACGTAATTTAATTTGTAATACTTTTTATATATATATATATCTGAGTGTCAGAAGCTGTAGCTGTATAGATATGTGGTGCACATGGGAATGATTTGCACACTGACAAAAATAAAACAAACTTGATGACAGGTGAAAAATAAAGTCACTAGGTGTGCAGCCATTTTTTGGTATCAGGTTTTAATTTATTTATTTGAAGGTTCTGTAAATTAGATTTCTCAGAATTTCTACTGTGCTGTAGAAAGTTATTACCCCGCTTACTGTTTTACACTTTTTTCACAATGGACATTTTCAAATCTTTGCAGAAAATCTAATATTAGATCAAGGGAGCCTGTGATCCAATATTAGGCAAGGGAAGAGACTATTGTGCACCTACTCTACCCAAAATTCACATTTCAGTGTAATCTCTTGCTTAACATAAACAGTAAACTCAACATTTTATTGCTGTTTATAAAATCACACAACTAGCAATTTATATGCATGCCATCTACATACTGCAAATTACTGAAAATGACTGTAAAATTAAGGTATATAAATCTTAGAGCGAGAGAGAACCTAGACGTCTCATAACTGCATTGCTGCTACTGTTAAGGTACTATTCAGAGTAAATCCAAAGCGAATGCTTTGCGCTTGTCACCATCAATAGGATCGCATCGGGCGTCCATCAGAGACCGGCATTATCGGCATTGTCGATCCAGAGTGCCGGATGATTGGCCTGCGTCTGTACGACGGGCTCTTCAAGGTGATCCCATTGGACCGGGAGAACCGGGAGCTCAAGGCATTCAACATCCGCCTGGAGGAACTCCAAGTCATTGATGTGCACTTCCTATATGGCTGCCAGGCCCCCACCGTGTGCTTCATCTACCAGGTGGGGCAGCATTGACTCTGAACCGGGCTGTGGGAAGATCACAATTGATTCTGACCAGCCGCCAGCTATTGTTGTTCAATTGAAATGTGCTTAACGTGACAAATGTTGTTTGCCTAAAGTGACTCAATGTTGTGGATCAAAGCCAGCATTTCTTCACCGTCCTCAGTTGGGACAGTGCTAAGATTAGTCCTAAGGGACTTGCAGTAAGTACAATTCAAAGTATTGCTTGTAAGGAGCAACAGGGTTAGGCATTTTGCTCAAGGATGCTTACTGGGGCTCAAACCCATGACCTTGCAGCTGTGAGTTGACTACCCAAAACACTAGACCACCCTGCCCCCTTCTCACTCACTGTCAGTGAGAGTTAGAGGCTCTTGGTTTTGTTGTGCCTCTTCTGATTTGGTGGAATGGGATACAAAGAGATTCCTTAATAACGGTGGCGGATGTTTGATTTGTTGTACCTCAGGACCCCCAGGGGCGGCACGTCAAGACTTATGAAGTCTCCCTCAGGGAGAAGGAGTTTAACAAAGGCCCGTGGAAACAAGAGAATGTTGAAGCTGAGGCATCTATGGTTATCCCAGGTAAGATTACAAGGTGATGATGATGATGTTGACTGTAGGGTTGGGCCGATAGACGATGTCATCGTAACATCGCCGATGGCTGACAGACATTACGATGTTGAGCAGGCATTGTGATAAAACAAAAAAAAACAAAACATGTCCAAAAGTGGCAAAGCAGTGTTCAGACTGTTCTAAATAACTACTGAAACACTGCATAATACTGTAAGCTTTCTGTTAAAGGCTCACTGAATTGTTGTGATAATTAGGATCGCCTTCTCTTCCCCTCTCTCTCAAACACACGCGCGCTGACCCATGCAGGAGGATATAATGTACGCTCTGGCCCTGGCTGTCAAAAATATGTGTAATGTATCACAACTCTGTCTTAGCCTTTATCTGGCGATGCAATCGATGTGTGATGTTAATGTAATGTTAACATCAAAAACTAAACAAAAGAATGCACTGCTCGTGCTCACTCACTTTGCTGTAGCCTACCGTGATGGTTGTTTACTAGCCGTTTTGGTAGGACCGGTTGCGCTTTGTGGCAATTCCGCGGATGCACCCGTTCATTATGTGAAGACAAATCCAGCACACCACTTCAGAAGTGACTCTCTTTCATTAGGTAGGCTATAGAAACTAAGTATGCTACTGTCAGGTGAAGTAGTACTTTTTCTGACTATGGTTTGCCGACGCTGCTGGATGGGCATAAATAAATTATTTGCTGTATGACTATTAGCCTAATTTATTATTATTATTATTATTATTATTATTACTTCAGTTTTATAGTCAATTTATAAGTATTCATGATTGTTTTATTTATTTTTTTGTTGAAATTGAAATCATTTTGGCTAAGGAAATATTTATAAAAGCATATTGCTGCACCCGTCCGCGAGCCAGCCCCCTCCCCCCTACGATAGCATCGACCATCACAATGTTTCACTGTAGACATCGTCCGATGCCAATGTGGTAGACAACGCCCAACCCTAATTGACTGTGCACTGCAGGCTGAACACTGACCACAAGGTGCTTGAAACCGCCTGTTGAGAAAAGACTCCAGTTTTAGATTTCAGTTGATGTGTGTGTGTGTACAATATGACTGTTGTTGTCAATATGGCTGTTTTTCAGTGCCAGAGCCATTTGGGGGTGCTATAATCATAGGACAAGAATCGATCACTTACCACAATGGAGACAAATACTTGGCAATTGCACCACCCACAATCAAGGTAATCATTAGACGTTGAAGGGCCTGATTGTGCTTTTGTGAGTAGTATTCACAGATTAGTCTATATTGTTGTTCACACTATTTAACTGAATTGAATTGCATACTTGTGAATCACATCTTTAGAATTGCATTGATAGCTTTGTTTGTTCACATTGTTTTTGATGCTTTGTGTTTTATCATGGATAGCAAGATTAACCACATGTTAGCAATGCTAGGCACAGCCATGCAAATGCAGTTGCATATAGAAGAGCCACACTGAGCACTGTTTCAGCAGTGAACGCTGCATCAGTGGTATGCAACCATGGGCACAAATAATAGCACGGCATGGATACCTTGTTGCCCACACTTGCGCTCATGAGCACTGTTGTATCAAAGCCATTCTCTAATCTGTTCAACAGCCATATCAATTGAGTATAACGAGATAAAATGAAAGCTAAGATAAGCAGATGGCACGAGGATAGAAGCCAGTGCTGAACGTTGAATGCGTTGTTTGTGAAATCCGACTTTATAATTGTGCGCTGTTCATTGGCTATCACATTCAATGTTGCATCATTTAGATTAGGATGCACCGTATATGTGCAGCATTGCTCACGTTGAGCGGTGTTCCACGGCCCAGAGGAGCTCCTCAACAGCATCCTGTGTCTATAATTAGGAGCATGCTTTCTCTCTCCCTGCTTCACACTATATAGGTTTGCTAAAGAAACGTTTTAAATTGTTCATCTTACGGTTGTGACTCCACTCACCTTGTCTGCTTGCCACAACTAGATGATTCAGTGCATTTCTGATCTTTCTTTGAAAATTACCGTTATTTTTTTTTTACACAAAAGTCTAGCTGAATCAAGTCAGAATAGGGGCTGGATGGAAGCCTGCTACGGAGAAATGCTTATGTTCTAATATAATGTACCTCATGTCAATGTTCCAACAGTCTTCAAAAGGCTTGTCAAAACTGCTGCAGTCACGTCATGATTCTGACCCTTTACACAACTAGTGTTGGCAATCACTGCTTATCAGTTTCTTGAGGAAAGGCTAGTGTCATGCTGTTGCTATGCAACAACTGAAAACAGTTATAATACAACCCTGAAAATATTTTTATCCTCTGAACAGCCTACAATTTGTTTTCAGCTCAAAGATTCCCTTTAACACTGTAGAGAACTCAAAATGAGCTCATTCTTAATTAAAGATGTAGAACATCTGTGGCAACAGATTAATTGTCGCTGTCGTCTCAGGCGGAGTAGTGTTCGTGTTGATCAAAAGACAGGTCTATCACAGGCACACAAATGTTTTGTGAGTAGTAATTTGGTGGGCAACCAAACTGTTCTCCTCTTTACAATTCGGCTGTACAGCTATCCTGATTATACAATGTGTGTCTTCAATGAAAGTCGCTATGTCAAATTGCTGCGTGTGATTAAGGCTCTATAACGTCATAATGTCTTATGGCACCAAAATTGTGCCTAAATCACACTGCATATATGTTGGGGAGGAGGGTGAATATGTTTATTCTGTATTGTCATGCCTTCTCCTCTCTTATAGGATTCATAATAGCCACTATATATGGGACGATGTATGATATTATAATTTATTGCAATATAAATACTGACATTAATCATGTAGTGGTGAATGTCCATTTTCGGGATGATAAAAATAAGTATGAAGTACAACAGCAAGTAATCAACGCTTTTAACTTTGAGTCAACTACTCACCTTTGAAAACTCATATTGTCCAACAGGTCAGCTTCAGTGAGCAGAAATTAAAACATAGCCATGCGCTCAAAATATCCGCTTTGAATGGCACGTCATTTGACCCAATCAGAGCTGTCCAATTGCATATATTAGCCAATAAGAGTACGTGTTGAATGAATAGCCCTGCTCTCTTCTTACAAACAGAGCCAATTGCAATCAACTGTGTTGATGACACAGTGTAGGGCAGGCAATTACATTTTAACGTATGGAGACAGTAGGGATTAATGGGAAAACATGCATGCATAATGAGCACAAAAAAATTATTTGAATACCAATATTTAAAATCAAATGCATACCCGAATAATAGAGTATTTGGGGCCAGCCCTAATTTATTAGCCTGCATCTTTCCAGTCAGCCACCATCATGGCTGAAGGTCAATTTGCCCATTGTGTCCCTCACATAAAACACATGAATCGGATTTGTTGAAATACTGATTTCAAAGAAGAAATTTGTGTCACCCAAGTATCACACAAAAAAGATACAGTACCTGTGTCCTAATAGAATAGAAACGTTTTCTTAAAGTGATTTCATTATGTATTGTATTATTAGTATATTAATATAATCGTGATAATATGGTTTTAATGCCATTATTTTGACCAATTTAATTGTGACGTGAATCTTTCATATCGTACGTCCCATGCCTAATAGCCACACAGTGATCTCATGTTGATGTTCTAGCTTCATACTGGTGGGTGGGTGGGTAGGTAGGTAGCTCCACCTGGGTGCTGAAATGCCTCCAGTGCCACTGTCGCGGGACTCCCAGGCAACATTAGAAAGTGCTCAAGCAGCAGCTTGTTGTTCCACCTGACGGCACAAGCACCAGTATCTGTCTTTCCCTTCCACTGTTTACGTCGAGTTCACTGGTCAACGTCAAGGACTGCCTCCTACTAGTTATCAGACTAGGCAAGAGAAGGTGAAATGCGTAAAACCCATCTGCCGTGCCAGGCCTTGTCGGCATGTCGTGAGGTGTGCTCGGCGCTGTATCGCTTGTCGTCACGCTGTGTGTTTCATTTGTTTACGACAAGTCACGTCTGTCGGGCTGGCCCGCTCCTTTGTGGCGCTGACATTGTGGAGCATGTTCCTAGCCTTTCCTGACTGGAAATAGATATTATGTACAAACCTAGCCATGCTGAGAAATACAGGAGTGTATTTCACAATGGGCAACACAATGTTGCCCATATTCATATATAATGTAAATGACATACTTAGGATAGCTGTTTGTATTGGACAATCTCCTTGTCAGTAGGAGAAACCATGGTAGTTTTTAGCTGTGTGTTATATAGATATGTTTATTACATGTTTGAATGCGTTGTGTGTGTTTTGCTTGACCACTGTAGCAAAGCACCATTGTCTGTCACAACCGCGTGGACCCTAATGGCTCCCGCTACCTACTGGGAGACATGGAGGGCCGTCTGTTCATGCTGCTGCTGGAGAAGGAGGAGCTGATGGACGGTGCTGTGGTGCTCAAGGACCTGCACGTGGAGCTGCTCGGCGAGGTTCCGTCTAGTTTATCTACTCGTCTTGCTTCTGGCGTCTCTGACCTGCTCGCTGACCACTCCATTTCTTTTATCGTCCTTTTTTTTTTCTCTCTCCTGTCTCATTTGACTTTCTAATGGATTTCAGTCAATGCTTGCGGCTAATGCAGTACAGAGTTGTTTAGAGGTCGAAAAAAGTCAACTAAATTATTTCTGGCATCCCAAGCCTTGTTTTGACGTTTTCTAATTCAGGTCGATTTTGGCATCTTGTATAAATGCGATGCCAGAAATCTCAATCCAGTGTTGAATGTCTGGTTTTGGCAGGCAGTACCAAGCCACAAATGACTTTAAGGGTTGGGGTGTGAAAATATTGTTTCGTGCGGTGCTGCTGAATGACCCCTGAGCTAGTTTTTGTCCAGTCCAACAGGAGGGATGTGAATAGAATTGTAAACGGGCTGCTTTTTCAGAAAATGCTAAGCCACACTGTTCAAGAACTGTACCATTCAGGCTTCCTTACAACAGGCTTCATTACAAATGGATTGCCTTCAGTGTGTATAGATTGCCTTCAATTGTGAAATCATGGCTAATGGTTTTCTCTGACAGACATCCATTGCTGAGTGTCTGACATATCTGGACAATGGAGTGGTGTTTGTGGGGTCCAGACTGGGTGATTCCCAGCTGGTCAAGGTGAGTTTTAAGAGGGATTGTGTGGTGGTGGTGGTGTGTCTGTCTGTCTGTCTATTTTACAAAATGTAAATGCAGCCTGTAAACCTGTAAGCATCCATGCGCTTAAATGTATAGTAAGTAATTCTGGTGAAAGCTATAGCTAGATATTTGAATTCTAACTATACCTACCTACTAACTACCTACTAACTATAACCTACTATACTATTAGAAAATGTGGCAAGCATACATAAGCATACATTTACCTTGCTTATTATTATTATTATCGCTTGCTGTAAAACTCTTTTACAGTTTATTTATTTTGATCTCTTCTGGTAAATTGAAATATTTTGCTCTGGACATGAAGTCCAGAGGATGGTCTGATGGGTCTGATGCAGTCCTCCTCTCACCCATAGCTCAACGTGGACAGTAATGACCAAGGTTCCTATGTAGCGGTGATGGAGACCTTCACCAACCTGGGGCCTATCGTGGACATGTGTGTGGTAGACCTGGAGAGGCAAGGCCAGGGTCAGGTAAGCGCCAGCGCTAAGGCGTGACGACGTCAGCTAACATGGCCACACAATATCCACACACCTGCCGCGTCAATGTCGAAGGATTTGCAAGGATTCCTGTCAGAGAATCCTCTAAAGCACAGAGATTATGCTGGGCTTGCCAATGTCGCGCCTTCATTATGTCGGCGTAAACAATCTTCTTTAAGCTCTTCACCTTGTCTTAGTTGATTATATCATGTTGTCTTTTCCTGTGGCTATGTTCATAACGGAATAACTGCACATGTTAATGTTTTGTTTAAAGCTTATATATAAATAAATAACATTTTATTTTAATTGGTCTTTTGTTTTTTATTTAAGTAGTTTTTTTGGAGTATTCAATAACTAGATTGAGGTGAGAGGATAAGATCTACCTCGACTGTCCCCTGGGTGCAACACACGCCCATTAGGTGCTTTCAACCAGTTCATCCCTGCAGCTAATCCATTTCCTTGCCTCCTGAAGTGAATGGACTTTGATATCAATGCTGTTTGCCTGCCATGGCAGGGCTGTTAATATAACCCCTGCGATCCTTTACACTGTCGGGCGCACGGGGCCCGCTGCTTTTCATACTGCTGAACGGTGAATGCCCTGCCTTGTTGTCATTCAGTCCACTTGTAGAGGAGAGCCATTTCAGCCTGCTGCTGCTGCTGACCCGAGTGGCCCCGCTGTAAAACAATAATGCATCACGTGTTCTCTCTCCCTCCGCTCGCTGCCCCGCCTCCACCCCTGTAGCTGGTGACATGCTCGGGTGCATTCAAGGAAGGCTCCCTCAGAATCATCAGAAATGGCATTGGGATTCACGAGCACGCCAGCATCGACCTGCCGGGCATCAAAGGTGCGTGTGTGAGCCTGTGCCTTCCTTGGACGACCCTCTTGTTCTTTCTCTGTCTCTCTCTCTCTCTCTCTCTCTCTTTCACACACGCACACACAAGCCTTGGCCTTTACGTGGACCTTGATCTGCCTCTGACTTGACAGCAGATAACACATCTGTGCGCCTGCCACAGCCAAGCCAGGGCCCGGTGTCAGCCCCCCTGTTCATTATGAGGCTGTGAGCAGATGGCCCCTCTGTGCTTAATAAGGCCTTTCAATCTTAACCTGGAGAATGTCAGTTTGTCTCCAGCCAGTAGAGCACCACCACTCGTACTGTGGGCATGCCAAGCTCTCTTGCATTTCAAGGATTTGCTCCCGCATTAGAGCAGGCAGATCCCTTTGTAATCCCTATAAAATGAGCCTGTGTTTGCATGCGCTTGATGAAGACACAGGCCAGGTGCAGTCTGCTGACAGTATTATTATTATTCTTCTTCTGCTGTTTATTGACATGCTCTGCCCAGAAAGTCCCCCCCCCCCACCCCCCCCACTGCTTTCAAGCCCCCTCTGCATCATTCATGATGAGAAGCAATTATTCACTTAACCAGTCAGCGTTCCCACCGAGACGCGCGCCCCTTCCACCCCCCCCACACACGTCTGCCTACCTGCACAGAGCCAGGCGCTAGTGCATTACTGACTGTTGTTTTAGTCAAATCCACTGTGTGCGCGTGTGTGCATTACCAGGTCTGTGGCCCCTCCGCTCCGAGGCAGGGAGACACACGGATGACATGCTGGTGCTGTCGTTTGTGGGACAGACAAGGTGAGTTGGCGCTTTGTGTGTGTGTGTGGGGGGGAGGGGGGGATATTCTATTGTAACAGAATATTCTATTAGAATATAATATAATTATATTATATATTCTATTAGAATATAATTATATAATATATTTTATTAAAATATACATTAGAATATAATGATATCATGATACATAAGAAACATGATTTATTTAGTGTGTGTGTCCATATTTGAACAGCTGTCAACGTTTCTATTATTGATGCTGTGCTATTAACAAAAGCAGGTGATCTGCATGCACATCTATGGGCCAGCAGATCAGGTTTGTGGTGGTCACATGTGGGGAAACCTTTCCTCTAGGGTGCTGATGCTGAGCGGTGAAGAGGTGGAGGAAACGGAGCTCCCAGGCTTTGTTGACAATCAGCAGACCTTTTACTGTGGGAACGTCGCTCACCAGCAGCTTATCCAGGTGTGTGTGTGTGTGTGTGTGGGGGGTCACACTCACGTAACCCTTGACTTTAAAATTCAGCCCACCTATCTAAGAGCCCACCTATCTAAGATGATTTGGTTTGCATTGATAACAGAGCTTCATTCAATGTAGGAGTACTTTCAAATGAATAATTAATTTGTGGTCTTTCTGATTATAATGTGAGGTACATTATTATGGCTGCCCCGTGCATGATTTAATATGATGGCCTATAGTTTTTCTGTGTTGGGATACATTTTCTTCTGCATGTAAATGTCCACTAAGATGTAGCCTAGCATCCTGAACCATTAATATATTGGGTTTAAATATCCTTTTATAGAGCAAAATATTTTTTAAATATTTATTCTGTAAATATGCTATTGCCATGTCAACGTTTAGAAGATTAGGATTAAAACTAATTGTTCATAAACAATAACTTCACAACGCACCCATAATGTTGCTCATATCTTCTATCTACTGTCTATCATACTACTATATTTTCTTCTCGTAAACAGTACACTCCCAAACTGCTAAAAAAAAATTGCCTAGCAGTCACAAACATCTCACCAAGCAATCCTTTGCCCTGACTCGCATTAACCTACAGTTCAAACACAGGTGCAAAACCATTTAACTCTTGGTTAAAATTTCATAATTTCAAAGGCCATCTCATCGCTATAACACCTCAAGGACATGATCTAAAACACATGCTCCATCTTTACATCCAATTAACCTAAGATGGTATGTTCTTCCCCCTAATATTTTAACACTTCCTGTGGAATAAGGAATTGCTCCATTTATAATGTGCGCTGCTGCTACGCACATCTGAAAAGCCCATTTACAGAGGCTTATTTATCTTGATTCTCTGCATTTGTAGTTGCTCTGCTTAGAGTTCACAGTACAGCTGAAACACAATCGACCAGTGTGGTCTTTTCTAATGGCTTATGAAGGGACCAGTATCAGCCTGACTGTGTCTGGTCCAGATCACGTCTGGCTCAGTGCGGCTGGTCCTCCAGGAGAGCAAGGCTCTGGCGAGTGAATGGAAGGAGCCTCAAGGCAGGAACATCAGCGTGGCTGCCTGCAACCACACCCAGGTGGTGCTGGCTGTGGGACGGGCTCTCTACTACCTCCACATCCTGGCTGGAGAGCTCAAGCAGATCAGGTGGATACACACACACAGAGAATTCTCTCCTCCAAAATGGAGCCCGTCTCATAAAATGTTTAAGTGATACTTTTGCGTCAAAGCACACCTGCAGTTACTTGTTTATGTGGCGGTTGACATTTTAATTAAAGCTGTATCTATCTAATTATTTGCTTGTAATTCATTATTAAGCTTTGTGATTAATTAATCTAATTGAAATGAATCGCATTCATAATAATTTGCCTCTTAAAATGACGGTACAATACGGCACTGCCATCTTGACCTTGCTTTGCAGAGAGACATTCGATAACATGGATCTAGATGAAATCAGGTCCTTCTGTCTCCAGAAGTAGTGTCCAGCCTCTTGGGATAGTTTTGACAGTGACAGCTGACAACAATAGGTGTTGTCCAAACGGAGAATGTCCGTGTCAAGACGCGTTCTCACCTACGCTCGGTGTGTTAATTATCCAGCCACAGCAACAGTACGGTCACACATTTTGACAGCAGCCAATATTCCCCTCTTGTTCACTTACATTCTATGCAAGTGAATAAAGCCTTCGCTTCCTGTGGTGACGAAAATCACCTCTTCCCTTCGTCTACAATTCAACTTTGACCGCTGAACTGGCAGCCTCAACCAACTTTAGGACACAAAGTTTTCTTAGCAAAGCAGAGTGAAATGGAGGAGACTGGTTATTGGGCAGTCTAACTGGCCCCCACACATTTTCCCGTCACAAAACACCCACAAGTCAAAACCTTTTATGTGTGACTAACAATCGCTCACATGGGCTACAAAGGGGAAACAAAGTTCCATGTATCTCACCTCCTGCACTGCCCATGTTCAGCACAACATATGCATTTCGCATCGGAAGGCGGCGATCCATCACCTGCTCAGTTTTTAATTAATTAGACGAGTTAAGAGTTGATGTTTTTGTTGCATTTTTTTTCTAATAATTAATTAAACCAATAATGCGTTATTTTGACAGCCCTAATTTTAATGCGTATATAATTTTTCTAGAAGCAATTTAATTCCTCATCACAGCTGTCACTTGTTACATGCTGTATTTGTGTATGTTGCGTTTCCTTGCACCCGTTGAGTTGAGGAATAGCTGTGACTGTCTCCCCCGCCCTCAGCACCATGGAGATGGAGCATGAGGTGGCCTGCCTGGACATCACTCCCTTGGGGGAGGTGGGCGGGGAGTCTCCCCTCTGTGCCGTGGGCCTATGGACAGACATCTCAGCCCGCGTGCTCAAGCTGCCCTGCTTCACAGCCCTGCATAAAGAGATGCTGGGAGGAGGTGGGGGAGATGGATTGATGCCACAGTTTGACTGGAGGGCTTTTTTAAATGGGTTGCAGCAGGGTTTCGTGTGTGTGTGTGTGTGTGTGTGTGTGTGTGTGTGTGTGCGCGCGCGCGGGCGCATGTATGGTTGGTTCTAAAATATGTTTATGTTCCACTAATTTATGCAGTATATTTAATATATTATTTGAATATAGATTTATTTTCAAGGGGTAGTATAATTACTTAACTACATCCAGGGAATCATTGCTAAAATGCTTTGGGAACCACTGGGGTAAAAAAAAAAAAAGAAAAATGGAAGAAACAGTTTCATGCATTAGCAGCCAGGTTTAGTACGTGTCCATGAAATGGAGCTGAGAACAGTGTTCATGTTATCACATCCACAAGGTGTGTGTATATGCACGTGCTGCTGTTAAATCCACATCTTCCACTGCTTCCAGAGATCATTCCCCGCTCCATTCTCATGACAACCTTTGAGGGCAGCTACTACCTGCTCTGCGCCCTTGGTGATGGAGCGCTCTTCTACTTTGGCCTCGACCTGCAGACGGGTAAACCCTTCAGCACCTATACAAACTATATTCAATGGTAGATGGCTGAATAGCCCTGGGACTTACACCTAGGAGAGACAGTGGAGAAGACTTCACCTATGGTCAATGATTTACTGTAGAAGAGGTTCAACTTACTGTTGGTGTCTTACAGTATTTGGGGAGCCACTGTCCTGCATGTGTATAGATGTCTCCTGATTCAATGAATGGGTCTTTATCAATATCTGCGCAATGACCCATACATTAGAATCAGGTGTGATGGAGCAGGGAGACATGTAATGCTGCATTCTAGACAACTCGGATGTCGGTTATTTCTCAGTTGAGCTTTTCGACCTCAAAGCGCCCCAGGTGCACGACGATAAACGTTACTATATGTTAGCATGTATTATTTGTAATTAAATGCAAAGGCAAATATACTTTACATTGCCTTTTAGTTGATGGTACGGTCTACATAATGTGCCTCCATTGCTGTGTGACTGGGTAGTTAGATCTGCCCCAAGTTCACAAGTAGGAACTCCAACTGTTCTATTTTTTTGTAGTAAGAGGTTGGAAATTCTCGACTTCCAAGTTTTCTGGAAGGTAGTGCAAGACAGTGGCTCTCCAGGACCAGGGTTAGAGAAATACTGGTGTACTCAGTATAGTGACCCAAAACATGATTTGTACCTGAAATACATGAATGATTATCGCTATGGTTACTATACATACTATAACATTTAAATGTCTTCCATTAGCGATGTCGCTATAATGTATGCCAAGATTCAGTCTTAAGAGCCAGCCCCTGGGAGGCAGCACAGGCCTCAGCTGCATGCATAAGTGATAATATTTAATTGATCAATTTAATTAGATATGTCACTGGAATAGGCATTACTA
Organism: Speoplatyrhinus poulsoni; assembly: GCA_025447795.1. Classification (NCBI taxonomy): domain Eukaryota; kingdom Metazoa; phylum Chordata; class Actinopteri; order Percopsiformes; family Amblyopsidae; genus Speoplatyrhinus; species Speoplatyrhinus poulsoni. The sequence goes on along the minus strand of JAOEGT010043454.1, from coordinate 19,429 downwards.
TATGGTTCATTTAAATAAGTTCAAAGAATGTAATACATTGTGATGTATGCTGTTGCTGTGATTCCTAGTATTACAAATTCCTTGATAGAGGGTTCTGGCACACCACACAGCAACCCCTAATTCATGTTTTCTATGGATACTTAAATAGGTTTTAAATCTTAAATTAGACTTCTATATTTAAGGTCTCAAAATATATTCTTTCAAAACGCACATGTAATTACATTTTGGGGGTAGCTATTATTTTAACTGTGCCCTAAAATAAGGTGTGCAATCTTATTTTTACCACTAAAATGACCTTGTGTATCCAGTCGTTATTTATAAGGGAACTTCTCGATTTACAGACTCAGTCTAGTTATCATAAACATAAACAATGAGCTGTGGTAGATATTCTGGGTTCCCCACCATAAGTAACCCAGACGATATAAATAACCACATGCAGTTAGCACAACCATGTAATTATCCACCACACCTAACGGGAACTGTTGCCCCGTCTCCCCAAGGTGCTCTGAGTGAGCGTAAGAGGGTCACCCTGGGCACCCAGCCCACCGTGCTGAGAACCTTCCGGTCCCTGTCCACGTCCAACGTGTTTGCCTGCTCTGACCGGCCCACCGTCATCTACTCCTCCAACCACAAGCTGGTCTTCTCCAACGTCAACCTCAAGGAGGTCAACTACATGTGTCCCCTCAACTCGGAGGGCTACCCCGACAGGTCCGAGCACCGTTTGTTATCCCTGACACACTGTGTAGCTTTTCCCTCTGGAAAGGCTGTGACTCGTCTTTGAAGCAGATGCACCTTGCTGAGGTGATGTGTTAGTCTCAATGGTGCCTTGTTTGTTTAACAGCCTAGCTCTAGCCAACAACAGCACTCTGACCATCGGCACCATTGATGAGATCCAGAAACTCCACATTCGCACCGTTCCCCTCTACGAGTCACCCAGGTTGGTCACATTACCTTTTAATCTGTATATGGGATGTTTATGTATTTTTTATTTCTTTTCTATTTTGCTTATCTTACCATGAACCTTTTCTCTATTATCTTTTTTATCCACCTTCTGTTGGTGGGCCTGCCAGGCGTATATGCTACCAGGAGGTTTCCCAGTGTTTTGGGGTATTATCCAGCAGGATGGAGATGCAGGATGTCAGTGGGACCACCTCTGCCATACGGCCCAGTGCTAGCACCCAGGTACCAGGTTGCTATGTTTAGATGGCCTGTCACGATAACTGTTTGTATAAATACACAGGGGCGCGTAACAGTCTCGTAAACTAACGTGCTCACAGGCGAAGGATGCTGACAGAAACACAAAAGAAAAAATAAATGCTGGCTGTGAATTACGTTCTGAAGTGCTCCTACGCCAGCAACGATGTTAAACAAAAAAATGAATCCAGAAACTTAATCCAGTATTTAGAAAGTGACCCAGTTCAAATGTGTGAGAGATCGTTACAGTATGGGGGTATGAAACGTGCCTTGTAATGCAAACCCATTGTTAACATTAATAAAATGGTAAAATGTACTTGTATCAAGTTTGCATCGATACATTCCCATGTTTTCTTATGTAGACCGATAAACTGTAACCGGTAGCAGAATGATCAGTGCTGTTCCGCTATTGTCATGCGACATAAATGTTTCGTTGTGATTGGATCAACCAAGTTCATTGATAGGCTATTAAACCATACCGTATTTTCGCATTTATTCTTCTAAACGTAGTTATCTATAATTATCGTCGTAGGAAAAAAAAACCCAGAGGAACTGTTTTATCACCAGTCGCTGTGTGTGTGTGTGTACACTAGCCTGCCTGCAAGTAGTCAGACAAGAGCAGCACAAGAAGGCTTAATTGTCTTATGTCAGCAACTCGCGCGTAAATACAATTATCACGGTCAGAAAACGTATCGAGGTTATTTTCATATATCGCATGATAAGTCAATATAGTAATTATTGTGACAGGCCTACCCCTACGTTGTTCAGTTCAGGCCTGCTGTAGTTCTCCTCATATATATTGTCAAGCCCTCGTCTAACTAGAAAGACTACCAAGATGACCGCTATTCATAACAAGTATCAGAGCTTATCAGGACAACCGCTACATCTATATCTTCTTGTGGATTATATAGCAGATGTACGGGAGCAGTTGGCTTTCTTCGCCTTGCTCGTAGGCTCTTTTATTGGTGGATGTTATACTTTGTTGCACATCTTCCAGCCAGACGGAGTGAGTTTTCAGTTTGCCTTTAGCCAGACGTTGGCTGAATTCATTAAAAAGCAGCTTGATTAAACTCTTAATATTATGCATGGCACAGTGGCTCTGTGATTAGCAGCACATGTTAAATCTTTTCTCCATGTTCTTGTGCTCCAGATTGCCCCCAAACCAAAAGGCATGCGTGTTAGGTTAATGCACCTGCAATGGAGTAAGGCGCCGGTGTCAGAACTAGAGCTTTTTCCCACCGCGCACAGCCCCACTGCTCTGAGATAGTTGGGGTATGACAAATGCCCCCACAGGGGCAATAAAGGAAAGCATCACCTCTTGTGGGATTTCTAGCTAATATATTAATTTTTAAATCTGTTATTTTGATCACAAATCATTACATGTGTGGGTTGAGTTTTTCACAGCAAGTAAGTGATAATGATTGATATTACTATAGCTGGTAAGACAATGCTGTTTTATGTACAACATAAAACACTGCTCACAATTTGTATGACTGTTGAAAAGTCTTTTCAGCCACGTTTACCATGACAACACGCATTATGTTGTGCGCCCTTGATTTGGCTCTCGGGGGACAAGTGTAGTCTCCATCCATTATGATTACGGCTGTGCACTCCAACTTTAGAGAGACGGGAGAATGCTTGAGCCTCTGATACTCAATGACTGTGTTTTCTAGGAAGCTGCTAGTGTGGTTATTACAGCCTTGGCTGCAGCCTGCTCAGCATCACGATGCTGCCATTGTGCTGCGGTATGTGTAGCCCATGCTAAGAAGGAAATAGGTGTGTGTGTGTGTGTGTTTGTTTTGTCTCTTCTGTCTTAATTCAGACGCTCTCTCTCCATATATCCATCATCTATCCACCTTCAGGCGCTGTCCAGCAGTGTGAGCTCAAGCAAGCTTTTCCCCAGCAGCACGTCGCCCCACGAGACCTCTTTTGGTGAGGAGGTGGAGGTCCACAGTCTCCTAGTTGTGGACCAGCACACGTTTGAAGGTGAGGCCCGCCCGCAGCCCCGCGCCACCAACGGCACTCGTTTGGCTCGAGCACCTGCGATATCCGCGAGCATCTTCTCTCGAGTGTCTGAGGAACAGCAGGACTCTCATTAATTCAGCGCCCGGCCAAACCCGCCCGCCGGCCTTGCATTATGCATTTGGTCCTCTCCTCTTAGATCACGTGCCTTCCAAGGCAGCGGTTCAGGAAGCATTGAATTGATTAAAGCAGCTGGCGGCGTTCCCGTCGCGGAGCGCTAATGAGACGGGACTAGCCAAACGCAGGTAACGGGAGATGTGCTTTTCCCACCAGTTCTCCACGCGCACCAGTTCCTGCCCAGCGAGTACGCCCTCAGCATGGTGTCCTGCCGCCTGGGCAGAGACCCTGCCGTCTACTTTGTCGTCGGCACGGCGATGGTGTACCCGGAGGAGGCAGAGCCCAAGCAGGGCCGCATCATCGTCTTCCACTACACAGACGGTTAGTAGCCTGGGGTTACAACCAGACCTTGACACTAAGCCTGGTTATGTCCCGCAGTCATCCCCCTTCCCTGTTCTTTCTCTCTCTCTCTCTCTCTCTCTCTCTCTCACCAAACCCACCTTTTAGTTGTCCTGGACTTGTCTTGGCTTCTCTCTGCCTGTTCTTCTCTTCCCTTATACTGTGCTCTCAAGGTTTATCCCACGCTTCTTGCTTTCCTCTATAAACTCTTATTGACTCCCTCCTCTCTCTTTTCACTCCTCGTTTCTGTATTTCTCCCTCGCTCTTCAGTTTAGTTTACCTTGTTAAGGAGCCCACTGCTCTCCCGTTCCCTAGTGAGGTTTTATCTGTGCACGTTCAGGTTAGAGTGGGTACTCTAGCCAGGTGATCTGTGAAGGCCTTGAAATGCATTCTAATGCAGTTTTGATGAGATAAACGGCAATAGAACAACTAATTGTGCTGTAAACCTTTTTTATATTCTTTTCAGGTTAAAAACAGTAACACATTTAGAGTTATATCTTATTATTGTTTTGTGTAATAATTGTTTAAGGTTGCCATGTGTTGTAAATGTCCCAGTAATCTGAACTGGTTGTAGTGGTATAATAGCGCATAGTAGGGAATATCATTACCCGTATGTCACATCGCTCTGAAAGTGAGCGAACATGTCTGTCAAGCAAGTACAAGGGAAGAAGGCAATAGGCTCTCATCTGAATACCGTAACGTGCCGCCATCTGGGTATTGTGTGTAGCTGACAGACACATCTCTCTCTCTCCCACCCATCATATCATCATATCTCTCTCTCTCTCTCTCTCTCTCTCTCTCTCTCTCTCTCTGCAGGGAAGCTACAGACGGTGGCTGAGAAGGAGGTGAAAGGAGCCGTCTATTCCATGGTGGAGTTCAATGGCAAACTGCTGGCGAGCATCAACAGCACAGTGAGTGGAGCTTGCTGGTATTGGCAGTTGTGTAAACGGAGGCGTATCCCCGGGGCTGTGAAGATGTTGCTCTCTAAGGAAAGGTTTACACCCCCCGAGGTGCTGCAATACGCTACTGGGTGTCGCCAGATGCATTTATTAGGCCAGTTATAAAGGACACATTTGAATGACATTTTCTCTAAAAGCCGTATTTTAGGGTTCATGTGAAATAGTTCTGTCAAAACCCAACAATCCAGAAAGCATTAAAAACCCAGTTCTTGGTCCTCTTTAAAATAATTGCTCACCCGACTTCCCAGGTACGTCTGTATGAGTGGACGGCGGAGAAGGAGCTGAGGACAGAGTGTAACCACTACAACAACATCATGGCCCTTTACCTGAAGACCAAAGGAGATTTTATCTTGGTGGGAGACCTGATGAGGTCTGTGCTGCTGCTGGCATACAAACCAATGGAGGGTAACTTTGAAGAGGTGAGACATAACCTAATGCACCGTAATCATGTCATCCTGTGTACACAGTAGCTGGATATTGAATGGATAGCTTGAGGTATTTCCTTCACAAAAGGGTTTGTGAATGTGTTGCTATCGCCTTACTGTTTCTCACTACCCACCCACCACCAGATGTACATGAGCGTGTTTGTCAATTTGAGCTCAAATGAATGATTACTATATTACATTGTGTGACTGGGCCTGAGCCTGGGTGTCATATGCTCATTGTGTGATAATAGTTGCACATATTTCCTTCAGAAAAGAGACTTAAAGTTTCAATTTAGTTTGTTTAAGGAGCTTGGTTTTTGCTGCATTTTGCCTCGTTCTTCAAACGTAGAATATTTTCTGAGTAGTTAAGGAATGATTATTTGCACACATGCAAGGCAGGGGTAAACGAATATAAACATTTCTACTTGACGATCAATCTTGTGGCCAACATGAATAATTGCGAAACCGCATCTCAATATCCCAGCCATGGTGGTGTATCGCTAATCTCTCCTGTCACAGAGAAAGTGTGTGTGTTCCACAATGTATATAAACAGTTTCATTAAACACAATTAGTTCTGCTTGTAGTGCGTGCAGCCTGCAATATATAACAATATATATAATGTGTGTGTAATTTCAGGTGGCCACTCTCTGCAATTATTGGTGGCCCAAACGTATAGAAGCCTGTTTGTCCTGATTGTTTATATCTGTATATTTTTTTCATGGGTGCATAGCATTTTTTTTTTATAATGAATGTGTGTCTGTACATCCATACTCGGAGATTATGTCTTCGAGTGCTTTTCTTGTTTTTGATTGTAACACATTGTTGATGCCTCACCTGTTCTTCTTGTGAGCACAGATTGGTTTGAGTGAGAACGATGAAGAGAGCTAACCTTGAGTCACGCACACTGCCAAATACATCCAGTCGACTGACAGCACTGTAAACTCAGGAATGTTAATAGCATTTTTTGGGATGGAAGAAGAATTTTACACTTTAAAGATGAAAAACGAGTCACAGAATCAATTCTTTTTTACAACCGTAAATGTATAGAATGCGTTGTAATGAATAACATATTTGGCCTTGTGAAACGGTCATGGAATAGAGCGTCCTGTTCTTGAAGCAGGCTTTTGCGGTTTAATCAGATGTGAACGTCATAAAATACTTTAAAAGCTAAATAATTTTTCAATGCAACTCAAAGCATCTCTTTCTTTGTGTAGACTTAAGCCATAATGCAGGTTGACGTGAGTCTAATACTACATAATTTACTATACCTGATTAAAAAGTTCCACTAATTAAAACGGTTGAACTCTATTTTAACAGTACGTCACCTTTTCATGATCACATTCATCAGTATATGTGCATCTGCAAAGCAGAAATGTCAGTGAAAATGACACATTTGCTCAGGCATGCGTGATTTAGGATATGGATTGTGCCACGTCCCTGGGTATTAAATTTAGATGTGTGGAAAGCTAAAAGGACTCTACTTGCAGCAGGGCTGTAGTCCTCTCAACTCTGTTTTTGCTCCCTCTCCTTTGCATTATTCTTTTTGAAACTATCAGGCAGAATAAAAGCTTCTAAGGGGGGTGGCTGTGATGTTAACTGCTTATAGAATGATTCAGTTACATATTCATGGCATTGAAAATGGTATCCTGATAATAGTCTAAAATAAAATGGAGGAAAAACACATTAACTTAGATAATGGTTTATTTTATATATTGCAAATATCTTCTGCACAGGCAGTGCAATTAAGCGTTGGAACAGGCATTTGTTTGTTTTGTGGGCATATATTTGTGACATTGTGTGTTTACCACATTTTACAACACTTGTATCCAAAGCAACTTATAAGCACAATTGTCTATTTGTCAATAGCTCATATAGATCATACACCACTGAGTTTTGTCATTTATTAACTATTCTGAATAATTAATTTAGTCATTAGAGCTCATTTATTCTTCAGAGAACTCAGGGCTGATAATATTCCAACATGCTTTTTAAAAGCTTGTTGTTTTAAAGCTTTGTCTCTGAAATGCACTTTAAGGGCTATGCAGCAACTGACTTATTTCTTTTCTTCTCGTATTTTGCAATTAATCTTAAACTTTTGGTTATGTAAAATGTTTTCCTCAAGGGTGTGCAAGAAGTCAAGTAGGCCTTGAATGTGAAAACACTAAAGCATCCGGCCTGCGTTGGGATTTGGAGTCTGTACTTATCTCATAGATAATGCAGTATTTACGTGGAGATGCCCTTGCCTAGTACCAATACCAGCTTTAACATGTTTTCTATTCCATGTTATTTATTTATTAATTCTTTGTTAGATTGCACGTGATTTCAATCCTAACTGGATGAGTGCTGTGGAAATCCTGGATGATGATAACTTCTTGGGTGCGGAGAATGCCTTCAACCTGTTTGTCTGCCAGAAGGACAGGTGAGGATGTACAAGATGTCTGACAAAATCTCTCCGGACACATTCCCCCTAACATGTCTTGGTATTTATTTCACGCGTTACCTGATCATTGTCCCGCGACGGGCTTTAATGGTCTATAAAGCTATTTAACTAATCTAAATTAGAGGTGTGAATTGAAAATTAAAAATAATAATTGTAAATGTTCAGTCATTGCCTCCTACTGTGTGTATACCTCTGGTCAATTGAAACTATTGGACAGCCTTTAACCAATTGGCATTGCTACAACGATTTGTATTGCTTCATCTCGCTCTACCCCAATTTTTAAATGTACGCTTGACTTCAACGTCATCTCAATAACCCATCCTGATTGGATGGCTGTGAAAACACTAAAGCGACCAGGGTTTAAAGACTATAATCTCAGCAAAAAAAAAAAAAAAAAGTTATTTGCTATTTGATTATTATATTGAACATTACCATTAACTTGGTCACACGCCAAATCATAAATATGCTCAAATCAAAAGCTTCAGCTTCAATGCATGGCTCCCCAGATGGACTTGTGACTACAATTCCTCTGGCATGTCAGGTTAGCCTTTTACTGGGTGGAGGTATTAGTTAATTCTAAATTATAATCTAGGTCACCTCACAATTACAATCTTGTTGGCCTACATGCTCAGATGAGTTTGCTCCTCTGAGCTGTAACTTTGTCTTCTGCAGTGTCTGCAGAGACAGTGGACTTTACTTGGAATGCGCACGACTCTTTTCGTTTGTGTTTGTAATGTGGACTGCATACAACCATTGTTGTATGATGAGCAGCTATAGTTACGTATGGCTGGGTTGCCCCAATTGTCCAGGCATTGCATGTAATTAAGAGTCTAGAAAGCTTTACTTCGTTATGGATTCTTGGCACAGCTGTGTCAGTGAAGAATTGACCAGTGAGATTTGTATATTGTTCCAACACACGCAAGCTCTATTTTTCTTAACTGTTATAACCAAATGCATTTGCATATATTTGAAATGTGTAATATAAATGTCAATAATAGATTGTTGACATGACTATACTGAAAGTGTGGTGTAAAATATTACAAAATAGGTAACACTGTGTGGTATTGATTGTTTTTTTTTTCTTCTCCTTCCTCAGCCCTATATTGAATATCAGTTCCTGATTAAACCAGATGTTTATCTGTTGCATTAACCTTGAGGCAGGTCATTTTCCGTTCTTAGCCATAGTGAAGACATTTAAAAATGGAATCAACACTTTTTCACCCTTAAGGTCAGGTTTAATGGCCTTGATCATATTTGACCTAAAAACAAGTAATGAGGAAGGAAGGAATTAGAAGTGAGTAAAGGTGGCTTAAGATGTGGTGGGCCAAGAATGGCTTAGTGATTCAATGTTTTCTTTCCAATAGCATCCATTTACTTTGCTTAAATGCCATTCACTTTATTCGTTTCATAAAAAATGTGTTCTGAAAAGGGGGGAAAAGAGTTTGTTCCAGCCCTCTCAGAAAAGGTCATGTTCTCAATCAGTGTGTCAACCTGTTAGCTTTCTAATACTTCTGCTCCTGTCAATAAAGTTGGCCCTTTTTCATTTTGGTCTCTCACTTTCTAGTTCTTTCCTCGGTGTCATTTTCTGACCCCGTCAACTTTGTGTTTTGTTCCGACCTCCCTGTTTTTCTTTGCAGTTTGTCACCCATGGCATCTCCGATTTCTTCTCCATCTGTCAGTTTTTCTCCCTCTTGCTGGACTGCCTTCTCTCCTGGATCCCTCACATTTGTATCTGTGTGTCTGCTGCCATCTTCCCTCCAGCGCGGCCACCACAGATGAAGAGCGGCAGCACCTGCAGGAGGTGGGGGTCTTCCACCTCGGGGAGTTTGTCAACGTCTTCTCCCACGGCTCACTGGTGCTGCAGAACCTGGGCGAGAGCTCCACGCCCACACAGGGCTCCGTGCTGTTTGGCACCGTTAACGGAATGATCGGTAGGCACACGCACGCACGACCACAAGCGCACACGCACACACGCACGAGCGCACGCACGCCAGACAGGCTTCTGTTGTGGTTGGGCAGCATTTAGTAGGTTGCTTGAAATGGACACTGTTAGCATTAACAGCTGATCACTGCTCAGGCTTTGGGTTTGAGAGAGGTTCTGTGCAAATGCCATGTTCATACGTTGAGTCCCTCTAGACGCTGGATCCACAGTTTTAGTTTAGGATGTACTTTTAATTTTCTATTCACATACCCTGCTGACCTGACGTAGAAACACTCGGTCAGATGTAACGCAATTACATTATGCTTTGCTGTTAATGTGGCTAATGTTGGATTCAGGATGCATTTTTAGATTGACTGTTGGTGACTGAAATGTCTTATCAGTAATTAACTGGAAGGTAAACGTTATCCATGGTAATGTCTGACAAGCTTGTCAATCTGAGAGTGGCGAAGGCCGTTCTTTCCTCACTCACAGAACAATGTGAACATTACAACTGAAGTAAAACAGATCAAATAGAGAGTCATACTCTACACCTAGTGTCTCCCATGTCATGCAGTATTACTGAGAAACAAGCAGGTGCAGGTCTTTGGGACAAACAGCCCCCAGCACAGGACATTACCCAGTACTTTTTAAAACTGGCCTCTCAAACGAACATCCAGTTGAATCACAGATTACGAGTTTTTTTTTGTGTATTGTTCACCGTGTGTGTGTGTGTGCGTGTGTGCGTGTGTGTGCGTGTGCGCGTGTGCGTGCGTGTGTGTGTCAGGCCTGGTGACCTCTTTGTCCGAGAGCTGGTACAGTCTCCTCCTGGATCTACAGAACCGCCTCAACAAGGTCATCAAGAGCGTGGGCAAGATTGAGCACAGCTTATATCCTCCTCAGGCATAGACCCCCCCCCAAACCGCGCTGCCAGCTGTGGTTGGCGGCAGGCAGTAAACCTGCTGGGCGGTGTGTCGGAACAGCGACCAGTTACTAAAATAAGCTCTCCCAGCACTGTGTGACAGGGCCCCTTGTTTCACCTGTTCATGCGTGAAATGGCTTATTTGAGGCTGCTGTTGTAGGTGGCAGCTATTTTTGGGGCTTGTCTCGAAAGCTTCAGACTTCTTGTTTAGATGCTAGTACGCTGCCATGTCCGTTAATTAGGTGCTGTCCTACATAGCAGGGCAGTTGACGGTCTCCGCTGAGATCGAGAACCGCGTCTTGTCTGTGTGCATCACCGCGCGCGCCGCTCGTTCTCAGCTCGTTCTCATCTCCTAGTAGAAGAGCTCAAGCTCTAGTCTCGAAGTGTGTCGGCCTTCCTTGACTTCTGCCCACCTGGAGGTCCTTCCACACGGAGCGCAAGACTGAGCAGGCCACCGGCTTCATCGACGGAGACCTGATCGAGAGCTTCTTGGACCTGGGCCGGGCCAAGATGCAGGAAGTAGTCAGCACCCTACAGGTAGGAGCCAACATCACACCATGTCCTTGGTCATCCTGTATAAGGATGTGTATGTTTGTCTGTCTACAGGTAGGAGCCAACATCACACCATGTCCTTGGTCATCCTGTATAAGGATGTGTATGTTTGTCTGTCTTTAATGTAATGAAGGTTGTTTCACTAGTGGGACATGTAGCATTAAGGCTGCTTATTTGAGTAAGGTTTGGATGAGATGCTGTAGGCATTGTATGATGCACTTCAGATTTTTCTGTTTCTGTTTAGTCTCGCCCTTCTTGAAATGGTGTTTGGGTGTTGTAGTTTATTTCTGTCACTTTTCACATCTTCAAAAGAGAAATGCATGTTTGAGCATTTGTTTAGCCAGCGACATTTAACTACAATAAATAATACGGCGAGTTACATTTCTGTCAACGGAGGACGCATTTCATCAGGTAAGATGAGTCTGTCTCCTTACAAAAGTGAAATGAAGTGTCTTCCTCTGACCTGGCCATGTGCGTGGAGGAGTTTAATTTGTCCCAGCTGGTAGTCTAGTGTAACCTGCAGAGTCAGCTACCAGCACATAATCCCTTAGCTCAATCAAGGTAGACTAGAATTAAGTGTCTAGCTTTATAGCATCTTGCTCACTGAATGCGTCTCTGAGGTTGGTGAATATTTATTATGTCAAATTTTTTATTATGCTATTTTTTTATCTATGGTGTGTGTATGTATTTATATATTTTTGGATATGAATACATGCTTTGTAACTAGTAACAAACTTTGGTGGGGAAATTGCAATATTACTGCAGGCCACAGTATACTTACCCAGGTCAGATTTCATCTATCAGCTTTAATAAAATCCACTTTTGAATGGTTTTGTGTTCCTAATCTAAAGTGTAACTGCACTCCAGCGCTGAGCCTGACTCTACCCACTGCAATTTTGAAAAATGCTTCAAGGAACTGAGTGAGGGGAGGGGCTGAGAGGAAGTCCCACATTAACAATAATGTTAATATTTTAATTTGATGACGTATGAACAGACGGAGTGTACGATGAAAACCAGTCTGGTATTGGGGTGATTTTTAACGGATATGACGTGTAGATCTGTTTTCAGCCCATAAAAACTGGAATTTTGTCAGTATTAACTCCAGCATTGAGGTGACTCATCACAGTTCAATCCTATTAATTTGTTTACAGCTCAAACACATTACACTTTAAAGGAAATGTCACATCTGAAGAGTGAAAAGCTGTAACGAACATGTTTAGTTCTTGCTACCAAAGTACTGAAAATGCATTGCAGCAAAACATCCAGTACATAAGGACATCCAGTTCATCTGCATTGCATCTTTAGCATTACAGTACTTCTCATTATAATGATGTGACACATGCACACAGTGTCATTAAATATGTATTTTTATTCTAAATTAGAGTGAAAAGCTGCTTCTTGACTCTGGGGGGGTTATCAAATCAGTCCAATTCCTCTTTGATGCCGTGTGAGCAGGTCCTCAACAAAAACACGGTGTTTTACAGATAGACGACGGCAGTGGCATGAAGCGGGAGGCCACGGTGGACGAGGTGATCAAGATGGTGGAGGAGCTCACAAGGATACACTAGCTGGTCCTGTCTGTCAGCCAGACCCCAGGCAGGCCGGAGGGTGGTCAGATAGAGAGAGAGACAGTGGGAAGGCTTGGCGCAGGGACTGTGGGGTTTGTAAATAAATATAAACAGCGTGTGCATGTCCATCCTTCAGACATCAATCACTTGTCACCGTTCAGGTAGACTGTCTAGCTGAGGTGTATAGTATCCCATTGGATACTTAGACCAAGGGCATTGGTCTAAGCGCACGCATCTCTGTAGGCATGCATGCTTGCGGTGGTGTGAAAATGCCATGTAGAAATGAACCGAGTGTTCTAAACAAACAAAACCGTGGGTTTGTGTGGTTCCAAATAAGAAGTGACTTGTGGTGACGGTGTTAGACTAAGTGGATATGTTCTGCCCCATAGTTCTTGTCCAATACCAGTTGTTTGACTGATTTAGCCGCAAAGCTGTTGAATAATGTTTATTATTGAAGTCTGGAGCAAACATGATGTAAAATGATAGATTTGTAGCAATTTTGTCTTTGTGAAGTTTTCTCCACGTTTCTTTTAATAAAGTTTGCTTTAGTATGGTCTTCAGATGCTTTTTTGATTAAGAACATGCCATTTGTTATCTCCTGATGATGCTTGCTTTTGCTTGTTTTGCTAATAACCTTTTAAGACCCATTTTGTAACCAATATGTACTAGAGATGGTAAGACACAAAGTTTAAAATGATAAACTTTGAAAATATGAAGCTTAAAAACATCTGATCCAAATTCCTGAACTTACTTTAATTTGTTTTTATTACTTTATTATTACCTGGTAACTGGTGTACAGGAATTTGAAACAAATTATTTCAACAAAGATGTTCATAATTATTCCTGGTTTTCTGTTTTGTTCATAATATTCACCTAAAATTGTAATATATACACTCTTACTGTAGTGTTTAAATTAAAACTCTTGAGTAGATAACATAATACTTTAACTGTGAAAATAATATTCCCTTTCCAAATTAAACTTTGGTCGTATATTATAACGCACTAGAAAGTCATTAATCACTTGGGTTATATTTATTATTTTAAAACAATCATTGTAAATCCATTAATCCAGTTTGTGCTCTGTTACGTTTTGTATGAGAGCATGCATACTGCAGACAATATCACAACACAAGATTATGTAGAATAATTAGCATTTGACCTGGTCATATCAAATGGTGTAATACTGAAGCAAAGTTTACTAATGCATGTACATTTATTTAACTAATACAAACAAATGTGTCTTACACAACACATCAAAACTTAATTTTACAGGCAGGAATACCAGTAATGAAATTATTGTCTCAATCTGTGTATAGTGCAGATACCAGGGCTCGACTCAAAATCCAACATATTTTATTCTCAATAATATTTGAATGTAGAAAATCTCTTTAAAAACAGCTATTGTCATGTCACCCACATTTAACTTTAGCCTCAGTGAATTGGTTATTTATAAATTAAATTTCTTGTACGTGGCTTCTCTTAAGTGTTTATTTTTTAAACAAATTGAGTAGTTTGAGGTTTTTGTATTAAATTTATGTAGAATTTGCACCAAGCCAAACCTTGTCTAGAGGGATTCGTTCAGTGAAAATTATCTGTATTGTGGGAAACAGTTTAATGGCACTCCAAAAATTTAAGATACTCCAGCATCTCATATTGGGACATGCTGCCAATTCAAGGGAATTTCAAGAGCATAATGGTCACATGTATCATGGCTTGATGCAGTCCAGCTCCAATCAGGGATTCTATATGTGAATGCTATACCAAAATGACAGACGGGCGACTCTGGTAATGAGTAAGTGACTCTTTTTAGCTAATCCTATTAGAGACTACTCATGCGCCTGAGAGACTTGAATCCAACTGTCGTTTCCTCACAGCTTGAAGAGGCCATCCATCTATGCTGTTTTATCGGCTCAACGCTGGCTCGGCTTGGGCGAGAGGATGGTGAGGTGAGCGAGAGCAAGAACACAGCTATGTTTTATTGATCAAGCACAAGACGAGGGCGAGCCTGTGAACATGAAAATGAATAATGCATGAGTGGAAAGAAACAGGTGTGTGGAAGCAGCGAGTGAGATGAATTTGAGAGGCGACAACAGATCAGTGAAAAGGTGCCAAGAGTGGGGACATAAGCTTAAAGTAGACACTTCATAAAGTAGTAGAAGTGGCATTTTCAGTCAGTATATGTTTGAAGTACCTGGTTTAATGAACAATCAGCATGCATGCAGTATAAGGGTTTGCTGCCGTTCAAACTGTTTAAGGGGGGCAATGATTTACCATTTGGCCATATTCACTCAACCAAGGGGATTCAGTGTAGTGCTTTTCCTAGTGTTTGTTAATGACACTTGCCGTTTGGACTGTAGCCAACAATACCATGTGCAAAGACAAATCAGTGACTGAGGAGGATGTTATGAGGGCCAGGGGAACCTTAAAAGATTGCTACATCTTTATCAATGGTAGCCCGACTGGAGAGTCCCAGCAGAAATGTTACTGGGAAACACCCCATTAAACTGATCATAACCTGCTGAACAGGAAGTGCCTTAATGACACTGCACTTCTTAATATGTTAGTTAATGCCAAATGATTTTATGCACTTAGGAGCATACTGTTCGTACATGGTGTTTGTTATAGACAGTCCACTTATATACTTACTCCATTATTGTTTTATACAAGGAATGTTGTGACAAGGGCTTAGAGACAAACCATTTATTATACACTTCCCAGACCCATGCACTTAACAGAATCTCCACTGTGCACCTCCTATATCCATAACCAGCATACTGTACCTCCCATTTGTAACACATTTACAAACTATAAAATAATTTAAATCATACAGTACATATAAAAAAATGGTTACACTTTTCATACATATATATTCATAATACTGCATATGTATCACAATGAGTGAGTGCTCTTGACATCGAGCAAAAAAAACATACAAATTGATTCTGATATTACAATGACTGTTCTTTCATACTGTAGTTAGCAGACTAGACTGGTAACTTTGTGTCAGTCAGCTTCACTCAAAATAAACTTCACAGAGGACAAGGGCTTAAAAGAGAAGGGCATCCATCTATCACTGTGCCTCTCAGATGAAAAACGTCCAGACATGTAGGTCCTTTTTGCTAAGCATAAAATGTTTCTGCTTTCACTGTCTGGCAGAACATGGTCATTGAGAACACCAGGCCCAGAATCTGTACAGAGAAACATTATTTTAATATGGACCTCCAAAGACTAAACATTTAAGTTAATGTTTTTAATTAATTAATTTATTTAATTATTTAAATTAATATTTTAAATTAATTAATTTATGCACTCTTTATTAATGAAATCTCAAGTCTATTAGAGCCAGTTTCACAGACACAGATTAAGACTAAGAGAAAATTTGAATGAATATCTCCATTCTCCATTCACAATTAGTACATGCTTCTTCAGTGGAAGAAGGATAAAACACAGCTCTAAAGATCATTTTTGCGCAGAAACCAATCTGGAGGGGGGTGTTTTCAACTATTTCTCCATCCCCATGGCAACCATCTAGCAATCACATAGCGAAACCCTACAGTACTGTTGAAGCAAATATATCTATCAAATGATATAAAATGCATTTACTTATTGAAATAAGTAACACCATAGACTTCAACATTCCTATGTTTTTGTCATGTTATGTCATAATCTAAAAATTATTATGATTGCCATACTGGTTGTAAGTCCTATAAAAAGCATCACATATTTAGATCCATTTAAACTGAATTTTAAAAGCCATCACTTTTCTGTGCGATTGTCTGGCTGGCTACAAACCACAAATACTGTAGCTGTGAAACGCTGCCTATAAATGCTGTTTTAAATACTGGAAACATTATTCCGGAACATGTTCACAACAGTAGTGATGTTTTACTCTATGTGAACGCATTAGGCAGAAGCCCAGCATACAGTATATTTGTTAGGGGGAAAAACAAAGGTAATATTTTATTGCAAACATTGTATATCAAAACTCAGGATGTTTTCAGTGTGTGGGTCCCACATGTTTATTTTGTTATGCCATTGTCATAACTGATTCAGCATTTCAGCAAGTTTTTGTAGAGCCAATGATGTGCTATTGTAGCAGAACAATGAGTAAACCCTGTGTGTACAGTATATTTTATCCAGTATGTATTCCTTACGTAAACAAAGTGGTTTAGGCAATATAAACAGTGAACACGAGACCCGTATCTATACCACACTGTTTTACCTGGGTGAGTCCTGTGCATAGAGCAAAGATCCAAAGTGCGACCAGGTTTTCATTAAGCCAGTCCTTGACCCGCTCATAGCAGGGCTATGGAGAAACACACACACAGAATGACCACATAGTATCATATACTGTGTGCTTTTCCACTTGGTTTGGTTAAGATTGTATTACTTGTATGTCCCAGTATTTCCCATTTCATCTGCTTTTCCTGCTATAAATTTATGTACTTTGGGTAAAGGTGAAATATATGTACACAGACTGTTTAACAAAACATTAGCTGCATATAGCTTTTGTTAGGTAAGGGTGAATTTGTACCGTCATCTTTTAATACATTCTTAAGAGGCCTCGGACAAAAAATAATCTATCTTCTGTTGCATTTCTGTTAAGAAGAGCTACAAAAAAAAGTACATCCCCCAAATCTCATTTAAATCCCATTTAAATCCCATGACCTGTTCTGCCAGACAGAAAGAGGACCATGGATATTAATAGAGAAATACATGCTTCAACACTTAATATTCACCACAGAGAATATGACCAATTAGTGCAAAGATAAGTTCTCATAGCAGTGTTTTTTTTCTCTCCCACATTAGCAGGTGGAAACTGATGATGTGGTGTTAGGCGTCTGCGATGAGGACATGTTCTAAACTGATACTTAATGGGGGCATGCTATTCTTAGCCTTTGAATTACCAGAAAAATAAGTTAAAATAGTTGCAAAGATGTCATAAATGCCAACATTTTAATTATACCCGTACATCAAAAGACTGAGTCATAGCTAACAAAGTGAGTGTCGTGTCTGCAACAAGAATGTTTGCTGCATTTCAAATATACTCCCAAAACACTAGAACAAGAAACTGATCGATACTGACTTGTGCTACCTGCTAGATGATACAGTGCGTGAATACTATACACTGTAGTACTTATTTATTTGTTTTGACATCATGTGTTACTGATGTGTTTGTGTAGTTGTCAACTGCAGCAGGAATAGGTAGCATGCCCGGTACACTGTTTATTTTAATAAGGCGACAGTACACATTGTTAAGACAAGCTTTGTGGTTGGACATTGCCTCTTTAGATTTGGGCTGTGATGTATGCATAAGCATGTCTATGGGCTAAGTAACTTAATTCAAATGAATGCTAATTTAATTTTTTACTGTTGTGTCAAATGAAGAACTAAATCAGAACTAAAAGTACTATATAGGGTCTCTCAAAATATGAAATTATAGTAATTACTTAACCAATATTAAGTTGGTTAATAGACAGAACCCACAACATGTTAATGTTAAAAATAGGAAGTTTCAACTGACTTCAGTAGAGGATTATATGGAACATATATTTCTAGATGCATTAAACCATGATGACACACAGGCTTATATCTGCTTGGTAAACGGCAATCTTCACATCTGTACGCCTATGACTTAACCAAATGCTGGAGTTAATGAGTAGGCCTTTGGCATCAGCAATTGAGTGCAAACAAACAAATCAATCTGTTAGAGGAAGAGCGCCATGCACCCAGTTTGCTTTGTAATGTATGTGAAACTGAACACTCGCATGATTTATTAGTATAGTAACAATCCATTCAGTATGGCAGTTAAGGGAAGCTGGTATGTTTTAAATGTGTATTAAAAGTGCGGTCCTACCCTTTAGCAGACTGTTGACTTTGCAGTAGTCACTGTGTACCGTGGGAAGTGGCATTTGATGAACCATATGAAAGGAAGGAATTAAATTACAACTGCACAGAAGCTTAAGGTGGAGGCTAAATGGCAATGCTGGGAAATGAAGTTGTCCCCTGTGGACATTGGGTGACATGGGCTTGTAGCTACTTTGCTAGTTTAGAGAGACATCCCTGGTTAGGGAGTCTGTTGTGTTTAAAAAAGAGAAGGGGCAGTTATTAACTTTGTGGTACTATTGGTCCATTTAGTCAAGCTGTCAATTACCATAAGTAGGAAATGCCATGTTAGCCTTTTGCTGGATTGGCTGGCTAAAAGCCATCAACAGTGCTGTTAACAAGTGTACCCAGGATACTATAACACATGCATTATGGGTGCCTGCATACTGCTTTAACACTACACTGCAAAAGTACAAGTCACTAACTTAATTTGTCATCCTTGCCATTGTTTGACTAAATTAACACATTGGTCACTTGATTTATGGCACCTAATGATATCTTGCTTTGCGGGTGTGATTTCTCATTCAATTCAAGTTCTCTTTATGACTAAATATACCAGAATAATGTATAGAATACAAAATGCTGTGTCTTTTTGTGTCACTGTTTAATCATTATATTATTGCAGTAGCTGAATGAGCCCAGAAGTATGCCTGAAATGGACTCTGATTCTTACCGCTGTCCACCATGTGCCTGGGTTGTCAAGGCCACAGTTGTCACTGTATTCCAGGCAGCAGGAGTCAGGCACGCGTGTGGCATTGTACACATCGAACCAGTCTGTGTGGTTGGTTACACCGCAACAGCGAAACTGCAAGAGGAAATGTATCCATTAAGAATAACATCATCTGTAAATATTTCTCTTTTGTTTATTTTATAAATATTCTAATGATGAATAAGAGCTACACACTGCACTGGAATGGAGTAGCTCCCAGAGAGGTTGTGTTGTCCCTCATCAACTTCAATCTTTAAACCTCTCCGGGAACCATCACCTTATCGTGGTGGAGAGGTATGCGTGTTCCTATGATCCTGAGAGCTGTGTTGTCTGGAGCTTTGTGCTCCTGGTAGGGTCTCCCAAGGCAAAGTGGTCTC
>JAOEGT010043444.1:0-21758 GCA_025447795.1 Speoplatyrhinus poulsoni | reverse complement strand
ACACACACACACACACACACACCCACACACACACACACACACACACACACACACACACACGCACACACACACAGGGTGACAAACACACATTTATACATGTCATACACAAACATGTACATGCAATTACACACATATGTATGTATAGGAAATGTACTTGTAACACACACACACACACACACACACACACAGATATATAATGCACAGACGCACACCCGCACACACAACACTGATCTACCTCTCATGCTCTCATTCCATGTTGATGAGAAACACAGTGTGCAGAAAAGGTCCTTCCTGTCGAGGGCCACACTGCAAACATCACACCCACACGCACGCACACGCACACACACACGCACACACACACACAGACCTTTGAGTGTTTGATGTTTCTCACAAAGTAGAAACAATGGCAAATAAATAACACACACCCACACGCACATAAACACACACACACACACACACACACACACACACACAGACCTTTGAGTTTGATGTTTCTCACAAAGTAGAAACAATGGCAAATCAATCACGCACGCGCACACGCACACGCACACACACGCACACATTCATGTGCTCGTAAACACTCACATACAGTACATACACTCACACACAGTACATTGTCTTGATAGCAGGGTGAATTAGTTTTGAGTGGCATGTTCTCCACACTGCTGGGAAACCAATGTTCTATCTTATGCAATACTGTATTTTGTCATTCAGTGACCCCTGGGGTGTCCTGGGAGGCATTGCTTGTTGTAATGTATTCTTATTCATCTGCCTCTGGAGCACTCTGGCTCTGTGCTGGTCCAAGCTGGTTTGGACTATTGGACTAAAACATTCTGATGACCTCAAATTGGGCTTCGACTATTACTGTTAACCACATACTCATCCATTCCATCCTCTCTTTTTGTGTGTGTGTGTGTGTGTGTGCGTGTGTGTGTGTGTGTGTGTGTGTGTGTGTGTGTGTGTGCACACGCATGTTTTCTAGGGAGGTCCTGGTTCACCCGGACTTAAAGGTGACAGCGGCGATTCTGGACCACAGGTACAAAACACTATTATTATGATAGGATATTATATTATATTATATTATATTATATTATATTATATTATATTATATTAGTTTAGACATGAACAGTCTGAAGCTGTGTACATGAAGACGTCATTTACTGTAAATCCTTCACTCGGACAAGAAAATAAATATAACTATAGGTTTGCAGTATTTTTCACTACGCTTTTAAAATCTAATGAATAGTGACCATGGTGAAATTATAATTATGTTTTGTTAAAAAACATGAATATGTTTTTACACACAGTACATATGTTACTAAATACAAAATTAAAAATAAATCCTACAGTAAATTGATTGCATTATATATAGTGCTTGTCTAACCTTGCGGCCACTCAAGGCACAGTTTTAAGTGTTGCTTCCTAGGCAAAATGCTTATTTCAATGTAAACTGAGTGACTTGACACACATGTATTTTGTTATTTTTCTCAGGGTCCCAGGGGTCTTCAAGGCCCTACCGGCCTTTCAGGGAAAGCAGGAAAGAGGGTAAGATCACCTCTTGTTCAGACTCAGACTGAACCAAGTTTATAGTGTGTGCTAGTACCATGCAACATATCAGCGCAGAATAGCTGCTCTTCCTCCAAACTCTCCGATTAAATGGCCTCCAAAGGCCTAGTTTGAGAGGAGATGCACTCAACAGAAGCCATAGCGCCATTGTGTTTGCACAGGAATTAAAAACATATTTAAAAAAACTGCAACCTGTGCAGTCATACAGTATGAGCACGTATAATCACCTCTGCATCACATATTCATAAAGTAATGTGTTAGAAGGGTGATCGGTTGTGTTAATCTTTCTGTTACTCTGGTTTGTGTTGCTTGACTTGGTGTTTGTGTGTCGTAAAGGGTCGGAACGGAGCTGATGGCGCACGAGGGATGCCCGGAGAGGCTGGAGGCAAGGTATAAACCAGCCCACCGCCTATTATTAACCCCATAGGTGTCCTCATTAACATATCATCAAGCATCATCCAATACTGTACATTTCTGAATCGCACTTCACACCATGTATTGACTTTTAAATGAAGTTACACTTGTCTTTGTAGCAGATGTAGCAGTTTTGATAGAGGAGCTTGTTATTGATGTACTTGTGTATGTGTCATATTCCAGGGTGACCGCGGTTTTGATGGGCTGCCTGGCCTTCCTGGAGAGAAGGGACATAGGGTATGTACCAAGATCACCCACCTTTACACTGGGGAACGCCCGAGATCACTGACCTTGACACTGGGGAACGCCCGAGATCACCCACCTTGACACTGGGGAACATCCAAGATAATCGACCTTGACACTGGGGAACGTCCAAGATCACTGATCTTGACGCCGTGGAACGCCCGAGATCACCCATCTTGACACTGGGGAACATCCAAGGTCACCCACCTTGACACTGGGGAACGCCCAAGATCACTGACCTTGACACTGAGGAATGGCTAAGATCATCAACCTTGACACTGGGGAACATCCAAGATAATCCACCTTGACACTGGGGAACGCCCAAGATCACTGACCTTGACACTGGGGAACATCCAAGATAATCCACCTTGACACTGGGGAACAGCCAAGATAATCAACCTTGACACTGGGGAACATCCAAGATAATTGACCTTGACACTGGGGAACGTCCAAGATCACCCACCTTGACACTGGGGAATATCTCAAATCATCGACCTTGGCACTGAAACGTTCAAGATCATCAACCTTGACACTGGGGAACGTCCAAGATCACTGACCTTGACACTGAGGAATGGCTAAAATCACTGACCTTGACACGGGAACATCCAAGATAATCCACATTGACACTGGGGAACGTCCAAGCCTGCTGGTTTTCTCTCCAATGTTTCCTGACATCTCAAATAAATTCTTCCACCAAAGTCTGAAAATACTTCCAAAGGAACTATCAGCTTACACATTTGTGAGCTTGAACTTGTCTGTTATTCCTGAAAGATATAAACATGGTCACTGATCTCTCCTCTCTAAACCCAGTTCAGTAACCATATACGAGGGTGATTTGCAGTTTGAAGGCCTCCTCCTATCATGAATGCTCCAGCGATGACAGCTCCTGACTCGATGGAATTCATTATTGTGTGTGTGACCCAGTTATAGAGGGCGGGACCCGCTCCAGAAGAGCTCTGGTCGTCTTTGAACCCGGCCTGCAGAAGCCAATGCCTAGTGCTAGTCTTGGAGTGTTCAGGAGTGTAATGTAAAGTTTAGAGAGAGAGAGCAAGGCCAAACATCACAGAGGATATTTTCAGACAGGCTCACTTTCCTAATCCTAAAGTAGAGATCCTAGAGTAATTACAGAGCAGATACAGACCGAAGCCTACAGTATTGGCTTCTACTGTATAAATATCCATAAAATATGGGTCTGTGCCAAGGGTGGTGGCCAGCGGGCCACACTGCTTTTTCATGTTCTCCCTTAAACTATTTTTTCTTGTGTTGTCTTAATTTTTTGACATTCTCTGCTGTTGACCGTAGGACCACTTCAATCGATATAAGACAGATGGTGGAATTTTGACTTTTTTTCCCCCCCTATGTGGGAATGGCTTTGTGATCCTGTCATTATGGGATAGACTACTTGACCGCTAGGCCACCCTGCTAATGGCATGCATGCATTAATTTGGTTTTACCTGTCACTGATAATGTGCCTATCTCCTTCTCTCTCTCTCTCTCTGTCTCTCTCTCTCTCTCTCTCTCTCTCTCTCTCTCTCTCTCTTTCCACAGGGAGAGCTTGGATCCACCGGTCCTCCAGGTCCACCAGGAGATGACGGACAGAGAGTAAGCGGTTTCTCCTCGTTTCCATAATCTCTCCTCTTACAGATCCCTCGGTGTTCCATAATAACGTCTGTCTCCTTTTCATGTGTGAGGGTGAAGACGGTGAAGTGGGACAGAGAGGCGTAGCTGGCGAGAGCGTGAGTGTTATTTCTTTATTATTTAACATAGCTCTGGCAGCGCTAGAGTCAATCTGCAGGATTCAGTGGCTCACGGTAATGCCTGAAGACAATTCACTGATTAATTTAAAGGCCCCCTATGTAACATTCAAAATATTTCAGTTGTGTTGCCTGATATGGAGCAACTTAACACTAGAACGGTCAGAAACGCCAGAAGGAACTATAAACGCAGAGCGGCTTAAACATCTTTTTGTTCTCAATAATAGGCCATTATTGTAAGCCTCCATCACTGCTATGTCTGGGGTTTGAGGGGGTTGAGATTAGTCTTTTGCCTTCTAATTTTTTTTTTAACGTTTACAAACTTAGTGACGTGTCATTTTGATGAGAAATGACAAAGTGCCGTAGCTTTGCGTACACGCATCAGCGCTTCAAATATGGATATATGAAATCAGAGTAGCCGTGGAGTCTTAAAAGTATTAAAAAGGTCTGGAATTTAATATCCTCAAAATAAGGCCTTAAAAAGTATTGAATTTCCCTTACAAAGTATTTAATTTTCATTAACGACTTAAATTTATACTCGTTATTTCTTAGCCTAGTGATTGCTCATGTTATCAATCTGAAAGTCGGCAATTTTTGGAGGCACGCTGTTTGTTTACATGCATGCGCTGCACTGAATTGGCTTCACGCATCCAGGAGCACTTCCAATCTAGACTGTACCTATCTGTGATGGTAGCTTGACTGGCAAGCATGTCTGCGGTGTGGATATGATTCAGTGTGAGGAATCTACTAAGGTCAAATTTGCATAGCCTTGTTTAGCCTGCAGCACTCACTAGATTGGTTCGCAGCCGAGTGTGGCTGGGATGAGGATTAGCACTGATAAATCTGAGGCCAAGGTTCGCAGACGGAAACCGTTAAGCACACGCTGCCTGTAACTAAGAGACCGTCAACAAATTAGCGTACTCAAAACTAATGCTAGTGCTGACTATTATAAGGGACCGTAAAATAGAAAAGTGAGTACATTGAGTACACAAGATATCTCCATCTAAACGACAGTGCCATACAATAAATTGTGAAAGCTTTAGTAAAGTAATAGTAATAGTAAATGATGTAGTTAACTACATAGTAAACACTACAGTAGGTCCTATGTAATAGACTAGTAGTCTAATAATAATAATTAAGCTTTGAAAAATGCAATCTGTGATTTCCTAACCAAATTGTTTGTTGTGGAATAAACACCACTTGCTAATATGTAAACATGAATGTGAGTATTAAAATAAAAATGTTGAATTAAATGCAAGCCATTTAAAATGTTCAGATTATATTTCAGATATACATTATTTTGCCAGTATGACCGTGACATTGGTATTACATTTCAGTCAAAGTGGTATTAAAAAGGTCTTAAAAAGTCTTACATTTAACTTTGAGAACCCTGGGGGTACCCTGTGAAATATGCAACACTCCCTGCTGTCTTGTCTGAGTTCCCTTGGCCTTCATGTGGTTTTCACAGCCAGTACAGTGTCTGAGGTGTGTCAACATGTCCATGTACACCAAACACAAATGACCGGTTTGTGTTTGCACGCTGTGTCAGGCCCACTGGTTCAGTGAGCACATAGATCACCATCCACCTCATCGTCTGAACTAAAGTTGTTGAGAATTTCTAATATTGGTTTTGATTGTGTGCTCCATTGTTTCCACTAATGTGGCCATTAAGCAGGAATGTGCTGATCGCTACTCGGGAAGAGAGCGAGAACACTTGGCACCTGTGGGTACTCACGTTCACCAACGCTAATCTTTGTGATTGAGGGAGTTTCTTGGAACTACAGAATGTTGAAAATAACTATTTAACTATGTTTACAACCGCACCATTGAAATTCTTACAAGGCAAGCATGTGCTCTCTGACAGTTTAGGAAACCTCATGGAAGGACAAAAAGGCATACTGTATGCACTATATAACAGTTTCAATACACAACGTTTAATGACATGGCAAATGTTCTAGTAGCGCAGATTTATTTTTCTATCCGCCGTTTCTGTTTGTATCTGTTTTGAGAAGGTTTAAAGAAGGTTTCTGCTAAGCACGAGAAACTGATTTAAATAAAATCATTCTTATGCTGGTCATTACATTTGAATGTCCAGTATCTTATCTCTCCAGCCAGTCTGGAAACTAAGCATAAAAGATGATTATACAGCAGTTAATTCAGCTGTATTTTCATGCTAAAGAAATAAGGAATAAGGAATAATTTTCCTCGAAGGAGGAAAAAGTAAAAAATGACAGTTAGAGATTGGAATGATATGGACTCTTGAAGTGAGCATTTTAACATAATATGAATAATAATAACTCTAATTGTAGCTCTCGTCTTTTCTTAGCAACAGTTGTAATGACGTTCCTGCCTGCATGCAAGTTCCGTCACATTTGTTACTTCAGAGGAAAATAGATGAGAAAGGAGAGCTGTAGACTGTGCTGGCTCCACATTACTCATGAGAAACCGCCATACTCTGGCTAGCTCAGATTAAATGTACCATAGCTCAGCATGAGGAGAATTCCCAATTATGCCCAAAATATCATCACCCATTTAAGGAATTATAACCATATTATTCCTTTCAACCAGACATAAGAGAGCAATTAAGCACTTGGAATTTAAGTAATACTTCATGTTTTTTGTTATTATGCACCAAAACACAGTAATACAAGCTTTTTATTATATAATGAGGGCATTGAAACGGTTCAACATTGCCTTTCTGCTTTTGACAGACTAAGAGAATAAGAAGAAAATATTTCTTGCCAAAGATCAAAGATTAGATATGCAGTAGCTTCCATTCCCTGGCCCTGAATTTTCACATGCAGTTACTGCTCTTGACCACATGATGTTGCACTTTAGCAAACACATTGCTCTTGTCATTTTGTTTGTGCAGATTTTACAGATAAACTATGAAGACTTTATTACTTTTCATATCCTACAAATATAATGGCACATTCTCAATAATACATTTAAAATGTGTTGCTCTAACATTAAATTGTTTTTATTTGTTATTTTCTAAATGTAGTCTAACTTGTAATTGATTTAACCGACAGGGTCCACGTGGTCTTTTGGGCCCTAGAGGGTCTCCAGGTACTGCAGGGCAACGTGTAAGTACATTGTTTATACCAGTGGTCCTCAAAGTAAGGGTTGGTACCCTTGAGTGGTCTCAAGATGAAAATGTTGATACTGTACATCAATATGTATGGGTTATATAAAATAAATATACACACACCCTGTAGATATTTACTGCCTGTGCATGTGGTGGTTTCCTAATATATCAACCTCTTTTTTCTGGGGAGCATTGCTTGAAAGGTTTGAGGCTAGTGGTTCTATGCTACCATGTCTGAGAATCAGCCTAATGAAATATAAATATATGAAACATGCTCTCTGCTGTCTTGTCTAAGTTCCCTTGGCCTTCATGTGGTTCTCATACTGTCCACTTCTTACCCAACAGGGTTTACCTGGACTGGATGGCCAAGCGGGTCCCAAAGGAAACATGGTGAGGATGAGAAATCTAGAGGAAGAGAACACGACATCTAGAGGAGGTTACACAGGGCATTTGTCATAAAGGGACTTTCTCAGACCTACATAAACATTTAGAGTGATGTTCTGACCTGAGGCGGATCCCAGCTCAGTGTGATTGACAAGAGTCAGGGTTAGATTTCACTTTGTAATTACATATTTACAACAGAGGGCCTCTTATCTTTGGTTGTTATTTCACATATAAACTATGAGGCCTGGTGTGGGATGACACGACCTTCACTAATGCATAGCTGTAAAATATAAGAGGATAATATTGTATATTTGTACATGGTTTAGCTAGTTAAAACATCAGATGGTTTAGGACAGATGGCTCTTGATGGAGACAAATCATTGGTCAAGACATGTAGACAAGCCTTCAAAAGCCAAAGAGCAAGTGGCTGAAACAAAGGCAAAGAATGTGAAAATAAATCACTTATACTTCCCCTTTGTGTACTTTCCTTAAAAGTTAATATTGGTCATTG
The DNA here is from genome assembly GCA_025447795.1 of Speoplatyrhinus poulsoni. Classification (NCBI taxonomy): domain Eukaryota; kingdom Metazoa; phylum Chordata; class Actinopteri; order Percopsiformes; family Amblyopsidae; genus Speoplatyrhinus; species Speoplatyrhinus poulsoni. The sequence continues at coordinate 13,798 of JAOEGT010043444.1, read as the reverse complement.
AAGTGGTTTGCTAGCTTAGAGGGCTTGGATGATCCCCTGCAAAGATCCAATGGTCTCCTAGCATTTAGAGAATATATTTCACAGACGAGCGTCCTGTAACAATCACTGTAAAGCATTTGTTTCTGTTTGTTGTAACAGCTGTAGCTCAAACTGCTGCCCAGAGGCCTCTTCAAGCCTGCATGTGTATAGCCTGTGACACACTAAATCTCAGCAGGAAAACGAAACAGCCCCCCACTTCAGTTAGCCTGTGTCCATTAGTCACTCCCAGATGTCTCATCGCCACACAAACAGCGTTGTTTTTACATCTCGGCCAGCCAATCGCTGTGTTTTACCACCGCCTTCTACAGTATCAGACATAAACAGAGGTTTGGAAAATGCCAGCAGATAGACAGCGCCGATCCATGAATCAGTATAGAATTTCTTCTCTCTGTTGGGGTCTATTTTTGTTTCAAATACTTGACGATGCTGCATAGAACAAACCATGCCAAATCATTCAATGTCCCATTGTGCTGACCTGGTCCTGGCCTCTTGCTTCAACCTGAGGGGAGTGCTTTTGAATTGAAACAGAGAACCATATAGTTGACCATACTGAGATAAGACTGCTTCCATTGACATGGACAGTGACCAGCCAGTGTGCACCCTGGCAACTAATCAGTAGCGTAGCCAGAAATGTGCGGTTGGTTGTTTGTACATGAAACTAGGTGGGCAATAACAATGAATCTAATCTATTAAAACTATGATGTAGTAGACTAGTTGTGCAAGTAGGTTTCAAGCTTCAATGATTAGTAGTTCTACAATATTATGCTGATAGCCTACCTTAACGACAGCCTCCTCTTTTGTGATTTTAGCACATTGAACATTATTCATGCAGTTTCGATTGATAGTAGCCTATAGTGACGCACTATATTTGTGCACTGTGCTGATCGTAATAACAATGTCAATCCAATCCATCCAGCAAAGGTCAATGCTCACCGCCAGGTTTAGGCTGCAATAATACGTGAATCAAAAACTGCACAGGTAACTGAACCATCTCCTTCCATTCCGAAATTCATAATAAAATCCTACTCCAACTCCATTCCATCGTGCCTCACTAAGAAAATCATAGCCACCTGCAGCCAGCAGTGGGGTCAAGCAGACACGCATCCTGTTGGTTGAGGCTGTGCATTTAGAGATACTCTAGATTTACTCTAGACGAAATTCACACCTTGGAAGTGAATGGAGTGAATGTGAGGCGAATATTCATTTGGCATGTGTCTGAATATATAGCAGTGTCAGCAATTGCTACAGTATGCCTACTTCCAATTTCTCGTCAAAATTGGTGCTTTCAAACCAGCATCTGCTTGAATGAGTAATATAAGAATATTGAATCCACTTCGTTTGCATTATATCCATGTCCCATGATGAGGAGACTGTCTTAACTTTAGCTACGGTAACTTGAAAATTAAATAATTTTTAAAAACGTCCGTTTTTTTATCTTGCCGACACGCCTAATGACAGTTCTAATATTGTGGCTATTGGGTGGGGGCATAACATTCATAATATATGTTGATTATTAAATAACTATGGAAATTCATAAAATAGCATATTTGGTGACTGATTACGCATATTTAATATAGGCCTAGTGTTTACTATCTGGTTGGTTAGGTGGGCGGTGGTTCTTACCGGGGCTACGCGGCTGTAGTTCATCTGCTCATAGACGATAGGCATGCATAACCTCTTGTCTCTCTCCTGTACCTCTATTCCAAAACAGGGTCCACAAGGAGAGCCAGGACCACCTGGTCAACAGGGTACAGCTGGTCCACATGTAGGTTACCTTCCTATATATCATGCTCTCTGTGTTCTGTCGCGTGTTCCCTCTCCATCTCACCTCCGTCCCTGCTCTTCTCTCTCCCCCCTTTCCTTTGACCACATCTGTGTTCTGCTGACCTCGGCTGGTTTCTTTCACCAACCGTATGTTAATGTAATGCCTCCCGCGTCGTCGCTCTCTTCCTTTAATCCTGTTCTATTTCCGTCCCTCGTTCCTTCACGTCCATATAGCCTCTCTGGAAGTGCTCCTGTGGCATGGATTTGATGCCACTTGACCCAATTGCTTGGGTCGCTCTAATAGAATATTGTATTTAGTTATTGGCCATAATACTGAACCCTCCTTTGTAGCTGGGGGAAAATTCTTGTTACCAGGTTGCATTTTTATTATTTGCATTGCTCAACTCCTCTATGGGATGGCGCAACCTCAAGTAAAGTATGAATCGTCAGTTTGTTCTTCTAACAGGGAGAATATTCCCCAGCAGATTTCAACCACTTGTTCATGTATTTTAAGTAGCAACTCTAACAAACCACATACTCCCGAAGCCTTCGTGTTTCACTAATGGGTTTAGTGGCAGGGAGAGCTGCAGTGATGGCTGACACAATGCAGACTTAAATGTAAGCAAGAAAGTATAAAACGTGAAACAACAATGAAGCATTAGCTTCAGTGCAGGGTTGTTGAAGAAGGACACCAAGTCAAATATTCTGCTTAATGGAGCAGAATAAAACTAAAAGTTAAAAGCTAAAAGTAATTTGCAGCGGGCAAAAGGCAGAATCATTGAGTCTCAGCAATAACACAGACTTGAATAAAAACACCCTTTCCTCTCTTGACTCACATGGAAAAGTGGACAGATCTAGCTAGCCGGCCTGTGTAAAAGATCATTGATGATTTTCAAGATGATTTTTGTTGCTGTCTTTCCAGGGTCTTGTTGGCCCTCAAGGCCCAATTGGACCACCTGGTGATAAAGTAAGTGTGACCGTGCACCCAGACATACACACACACACACACCTACCCAGCCCACATCTCCCCTGTAAGTGAACCGTTCAGCCAGGACCATGTAAGTGATTCAGCAGATAGCTGGCTCTACAGTATAAGCCATATGCGCATAAACACTCACAGAATATGATGGAAGACGTTGTTCAGATTAGATATAATATGAGAGAGATATACTATGGACAGAGGTTTCACTATAGTACTGACTCTCTCTCTCTCTCTCTCTCTCTCTCTCTCTCTCTCTCTCTCTCTCTCTCTCTCTCTCTCTAGGGACCTCAAGGTACGCTAGGCTTGGCTGGCCTGGCTGGCGCTGACGGCCCCCCTGTGAGTACCACTTCTTCCTGTGACTGTGTGAAAGGCCCAGAAGTAGTAATGCATTCTCATATAGTGAACACTGTCTCTGCTTTGTAGGGCCACCCTGGGAAGGAGGGGCCCCCTGGAGAGAAGGGAGGACTCGTGAGTGACTCCATTGGGCTCTTTTGAGTCTTCATCTTGGATTAAAACATTTATTTCAATGAATTTTTACTTAATGTTTTACATTTTCTGTCTCTTACACTCTTTTCATACAACTGCACTGGTTGTCTTGTGTTCTAGGGTGCTCCAGGCCCAATGGGATCCATCGGCTACCCTGGGCCGCGTGGCGTGAAGGTACTGCCCAGCAACTCACAGCAATCCTCCCAGTCTCCCCAGACACCTTCTTGACTCTATCTGACTCTATCTGTGTCTTTACCCAGGGCGCTGAGGGCATCAGAGGCCTTAAAGGTGGAAAGGGAGAAAAGGTAAGCACCCCTGTAGGCTCCGTATTTTATCTGTTTGGATATTCCCCTGGAGAGCAGACAGATAGCACCTCCTTCACATAAGGCTGCCTCCTCCTTAGTTAAGGCTTTATTTTTAATCTAGCAAATGGAGCAACATTTCAGGATGGCAGTAAACCACACTACTAAATTGTAATGGAGCGTGGCACATTAGGAGGGAATGAAGCTGTTTTAAGGGTATTTCCACTAAAGACTGATCTATTGCCATGGGTTGATGCCACTGAGCGTTTATTCGAAGTTCTCCACACAATCATGAAGAAAAAAAAGCTCCATAGATTTTACTTATATGTAATAGCCTACTGTGTTAAACGGATGAGATCTACGGATCTACGGATGAGATATACAAGTGTAACTGCACCCCACCTCCGAGCCTGACTCCACCCACTACAACTTTAAAAAATGCATCAAGGAGCTGAGTGAGGGGAGGGGCTTAGAGGGGGACCCCCATTAACTTTAATGTTAACATTTGAATTTGATGACATATGAGCGCACTAATGTACCGTTAAAAACCAGCCAGGTCCTGATGTGATATTTAACAGATATGAAGTGTAGTTCTCTTTTCAGCACATAAAATGCTGATTTTCATAATAATGGAAATTTTGTCAATTTTAACACCAACATTGATGTGTCTCATCACAGATCAATCTATTAATTCGTTTATAGTTTTTAAAAAAACACACATTTTAGGGTGCAGTTACATTTTAAATGTATTTTATTGTCATTTCACTCATGCACTGTTTAGTTAAAATTTGTTTTATTTATTTATTTTTACTTGTAAATGAACTGGCTGGGAAACCTCCAATTTAATTTTATGGATCTCTGTGCCAATGACAATAAAATATTATTTTACGGACACAACTCAAGAATATACTGTGCTGTATATGCTATGAAAATATCACAAGTGTAGAAATTACAGAGATCATGTATGTACATTACCTTATGTAGAGAATGTTGTTCAGTGGTTTACAAACTGCAATTTGATGTTTGACCAGCAGATGTCAGTAGAATGACATTGTATTTCACCACTGAAGCCTGCATCAGCAGTGCTGTTATATATAGATGCATACACGTAAAATAAATAAATATAAAAGTAATTTAATTAAATATATAATTTATGTATTATATATATATATATATATATATATATATATATAAGTATATAAGTATATATAAGTGTGTGTGTGTGTGTGTGTGTGTGTGTGTGTGTGTGTGTGTGTGTGTGTGTGTAAACGTTATTTATTCGGCCACTAGGTGTCAGTATTATTCTTTTCCCACTAAGTTGCAGTGCAGGATCCTCTTCAAAGCAGCACTGAGCTTTACCATTTCTGTGCACGGGTCAATATCAATATCAATGATTAAAGACTTCCACATCTAGCATGTCTCAAGTATTTCCAATGTGACATCTTTACCTTGGGCCGGTCGGTCGGCTCAATCCTTTCATCAGTCCTAATCAGTGTCGATATGTCTCTAGGGAGAAGATGGGTTTCCTGGCTTCAAAGGGGACATGGGTCTCAAGGGAGATAAGGTGGGTGGTCTACAGAACTCTAAAACCTCTTCATCATTGTGATAATAATATAGTTCTTCATAGAAGGAAACAGGATTGCAGTGACCTCGTGTTTTTTGTATCCACCATCCAGGGAGAGCTTGGGGTGCTTGGACCCAGAGGAGAGGACGGTCCCGAGGGCCCTAAGGGCAAGTCAGGCCCCGGTGGGGAAGCTGGCCCTATTGGAACAGCCGGAGAGAAGGTAAATGAGAACCATCAGCTAACACTCCATTCTAAATCATCACAGACACTTGGTTCCCAGAGTTGGGTTGAGGACCACCCTGTGAGTTGGGAAATGTTTGTCATGGGTCAGAAGAAGATAAAATAATATGTTGAGAAATGTCCTTCTCTAGATTACATTTGCATACAGTTAGTGTTTACAGTATGGTTGTTTGTGCAGTTTGGTTGTTTGTACCCTAGCCCCATAGCGTGCAACCCCTGCTTGTGCATGCAGCGGGATCATAAACTATGACCCACTTCTCTATTGGGGTCATGCCACAGACCATAACGATCTTTGGGAGGTCATAAACTACACTAATGGCCAAAGGTTCAAAAACATGGTGTGAATTTGCTGCTCCATTTTGGATTTTACAATACTGACCAGTTTTATAATTGCTTTTCTTTTCTTTTGTCTCTTGCATTTAGGGAAAACTCGGTGTTCCCGGTTTAACTGGATACCCTGGTAGACAGGGCCCCAAGGTAAAGTATGTTGGTGTACTAATACTACAGGCAGGGTATTTTGTTGTACTTCGATGGGAACTCAAAGCTCTTACCTCTTGCTTAGGGAAGTTGGGTTCACATAAAGTAACTTAGTGATGGTTACTATGTCAGAGCGGTTGTTTGCCTAAGCTCTGGTTGCATTATGTTTGAATTAGTTTGTCTTGTGTCTTTTTCCAGACCATTGGGATGCTTTTGGTTATCCTCATATTCACAGATATGCTGAATCACATCCACACATATCCACGTATACCTGCCAAGTCACTACCATTGTAGGCAGGGCTGCAGTGATCAGCCTTCTCTGTGTTTTACCTTGGCCACTTGCTGGCATCGCTTTTTGCTGTTGCAGCTGGGTCTTACCACTGCTGTCAACACAGGCAGCTTGGCATCATCTGGTTCACACATATAGTACGCACACGCACACACGCACACGCACACACACACACACACACACACACACACACACACACGCAGAACACACGCAGAACACACGCACACACACATAGGAAGGTCCCAGCACTGTCTGTTAGTATTACAGGGATTGTCAGCAAGGCTTAGAAACTGACAAAGGCAGATTCATTTCAACAAGTGGAAAAATGGTGATATAGTAAAAATACTATTTAGTTATTTAGTTACACCAGCACTAAACCGGTGGATTTTGTTAGATAGAAAATAAAACATTCACGTGTGAAAGTAAAAAATTAGTAATATACTAAAACCTGATTTTATTTTCACATATACAGTAATTTATGCAAAATGGCCTCATTGTAAGTGTAATTATAATTAACTATCTGGATATAATACACGGAGCAAGACACAAATGCAGTCGTGGCTATGTAAAAATCTACCTCAAACAAATGATCCAATATTTCCAAAAATACTGACACTAATTTGACACTAATTAAATCCTTTCTTCTGCACCGTGTGGATATCTCAAGGCTGGAATTATATCTGCCAGACAGATGATGATGGTGGCCAAAGAGAGAAGGTTTTAATATTTTAGCAGCTGGCTTGGAGACAATACCATTTTGTGGCTTTGCTTTAGAATACAGAAGGCACAATGGTTGTTTTAAGACGGCTTTTTGCTCCCCCAGCATACACATGCACATGAAAGCATTGTTTGCAGAGGCAAAAGTAAATGCCTTTTACATCTGTAATGGTTAAAATATATTGAGTATTGTTCCAAATTGAAAATGGCCTAAATCTTTTTAGAGCTTTCCCACATTTCTTTTAGAGCTTTCCCACAATGTTGTTTTGCGTAACAGTGAGCATGCAAGTCACTGCCATACCAAATCATAACTATACTGTACTAAAGCATCATTAAAAAAAGGTAACTATGAATTATACATAAGTAGTTGCATTCCTTTCAATTTAGTATGCATATTTCATAATAATGTGGTTTCAAATATTAGTACAAGCAGGCTGCACACAGGATGCAATCATTAATAGGGTTAGGGTTAGTTATACCCAATTGGGTTGGGTCTCAATACCTGGGCTTCCCCTGGTGTTTAAGAAAAATGCTTGATTGACTGAACTTTGATGGACCTGCATGCAAATATGAAAGCATTTGCAATATCAATATATACTGTATATTATTTATTCCTAACTTGTTTATTTTTGTTTTGTATTTTTAAACTAATGCCGCGTAAAGTGGAGCTATAATGGTAAGCTGTTTGATAGCTGTTGTTATCCAGCAGACAGTAATTGCCCTCTTACTTTGTCCAGCGTTGGGGCTATTTGTTTTGGCCCAAGCCTCTATCACACCAAACAGCCTGTGAAAACCCAACAGCTAAATTGCTGACGGGTATCAAAGGGGATCTTCTGTTTTCCAATTTGTTCTCTTTATTTGCTGACCCCTGCCTCATTTGTCCTCCCATTTTGCCTCCTAACTGTGCTAACAAGCTAACACCACACTGTCTGTGCGGCGTCAGAATAGTGACAAGAAGGGGAACTTACCTTGAGGATAATGTTATTCTGAACACCACAGAAGCACAAAGCAGTGCCCTATGGAGAGACTCTCTCTATAGGGGATGGCTTTATAATAGCTCTTATCTCAGGAGCTCTCCATTTTGCCATTAATTATCTCTGATTGCTGAAGTGCAAAAAGGCAGCTTGCCCTGACGCTTCTCCGTGGACGTGACACTGTTGGATAAAGACTGTTATCTGTCAAGCCCTGTTCTTTAACCAAATCTGTCTCTTGTCCTCTCTCTCTTCTGTTCTCTTGTTCCCTCCCTCCCCCTCTCCCCTTCTCTCCCTCTCTCTCTCTCTCTCTCTCTCTCCCTCTCTCTCTCTCTCTCTCTCTCTCTCTCTCAGGGTTCCAATGGCTTCAATGGTGTTCCAGGAGCAAACGGAGAAAAGGGAGCGAGGGTAAGCCACCCTTTGAAGTAACCACTTTAAGTTACACCCCCTATTGAAGATACACTCGTTGACCTTGTCGAGGAACCAGACATATACACATATACCTCGGACCAGTGTCTATGTCGCAGTGAACACAGCTGTAAGGGGAGGGGTAGAGGACAGTGTGAGCCCAGCATATAGCATGGAGTAGAGAGGGGAGCAGGCATACGCCATCGAACCAAAACAACACCACTGTTGTTTTGCTGGGTTCAATTGCATGGTTAATTTCAGATACAGAAGAGTGTGCTTTTAATTAAAGGCTGGTTGGTTCAGCCACAGTAGTGAGCTGAGCACTTGGTTTAAAGAGTGTCTGGATAAAAACACATGCAGTACTGTTTACTACACGGTGTAGGCTTTCAAACCAACACGTGGTTAAGTACAGAATCAATTAAAAAACAGGTGAAAACCCATTAGATTTGATTATCGGGAAAGTTTGGTCCACCTGCATTGCTCCCGGCCTCCTGGTATTAAACATAGAGGTAATGAACAGGCTGTGGACAGAGGAGCGGGGAGGAGGAGGAGAGTATGGCTGTATTGACGAGACAAGCTGTCGGCTCCTCTCCCCCTCTGACACCTCTGGACCCGGCTTGTCGGAACTGGCAGGTAGTTGAAGCTGTCAAGTGCCTCTGGGTAACACTTACTGCGGTGATTTGATTCTTTTAATTTCTACCCAAAGACTTTCCAGATCATTCTATTTTATCCTTGACTCAAACTATCATAGGTATACACATTATTGTATTCCTTGCTTGAATGGGCTCAGCTCAGTAGTTAAAGAGAACAGCAAATCATTGTTAGTCTTTCAGAAAGTACCGCATTTGATGTTTTTGACAAAACAGGGCTGGTTTAGCACTAACTGTTAACTGTTGATTGTCTTTCTTAGGGCATTGCTGGTAAATCAGGACCTAGGGGGCAACGTGGTCCAACGGTACACAACTCTTTTGCTAACTTACCCTTTACCGCATAAGTCTTTCAGTTGTATTCAAATTATATTTCATTTACAAAATATGTCTGTTTCATGTTCTTGGTGGTTGGGATTAACTCTTCCTCTATCCAGTGTACATACACATACAGTAGATGAACTGTTCTTGGCTAATTGTTTTATATATGGTTTATAACAGTAAATAAAATGTGTTTCTTTATTTAGGGCCCACGTGGAGGTCGTGGTGCCAGAGGACCAACAGGAAAGCCAGGAGCAAAGGTATGGAAATATGGAAATGCTATGTAGCAATCCCTTGTCATATTTGTGTATTTGTATGTACAGGAAACCCTGTTTACGCTTATGAGTACATTTGTACACACGCAAATAATGTTCTGATATACTTGGTGCATGCTGAGTGGATAGAACTCCTCTCTACCCATCCTCTTACAGTTCAAGGGACATGACAACAGAATTGAGGAGTCCACCTTTAGTCAAACAGCAACTCAAATATACATTGATACATTGTATATGAGTGCTACTCATGCCCCTAAATGTAACAATGTTTATAGAAATACAAATGTACATTGTCGCTAATAGTATAGTCACGGTGTCAGAACAACCAGGAAATGCCCTGTAAGTGAAACCCAAGGAGTGTGGAGATGTAGTCTTAGCTTAGATGTAGTCTTAGCTTGGCGGCATATTATAAACAATTACTTTCAGTTAATTACACCAGCATTTGTGGGCATGTTTGTGCATATAGAACACATTTACAAGTAACAAATGACACAAGTTCTAAAGATCTAATTTCGATGCATTGTTTCTTCTTTTGCATGAAGAAGTAGCCGACACACCCACATGTGGCCAGCTAGCAATGCCAACTACGGCTCAATGTGTTTCTGTCTAAGTCATGGCCGTGGCCAGGGATGCTATATGGCTAGTGTAGCTCCAGATCTCTATTCTAAAAATAGAGTTCATTGCATAGTCCACTACCAGTGTATAAACCGCAGGGCTGCAGAAAGTGTACATAATCAATGTATGAACAGTGATTCGTAGTGGTGAAGTTACAGTACGGTAATGATACCATTTGTGTTTGATTTGTGTCTCCTCAGGGTACTTCAGGCAATGACGGCCCACCTGGTGGACCTGGAGAGAGGGTAAGTGCTGCTCTCGGCAACTATTGATCCAGAGCTCCACTCCCATGAGATGCTGTATTGGTAAATAGCATAGGCTATTGTACTCTTAATGGCTCTTGCACAATAATGGCAAATAGCAGTGATTACCACTGTTGTCATTTCAAGTTGGATTACAGTGACCTAATAGCATTGGCGGTTTCAAAATAGTATTACAGCACAGTAGGAAAAATGCTGCTGTTATCACTGGAAATTGTTTTGCCATGTCATAGTGAGAGACTCAAAGAGTGCAGTTTTGACCAGATGACCATATTATAGTGTTTAAAATGCCTGTGATGTATATTGCGTTACCCTCCTGTTGTGTTCATTTCATGTTTTTTAGTTTGATGGTCCCGGTCAAAAATTGCTGTCCCATTAGAGTTTACTCTAAATCCATAATAATACATGACATGTTTTGAACTTCTATTTGATTTTCATTGCCTGTAGGCTGATTATCGGCCGACTCCGGATAAGCGGGAGAAGATGGATGCCTGTAGGCTTTATTGATCTGAGCTCATACAATTAGTTTTTGGGTAAAATGCAGAATTTATGGATTATTTTGACTACAACAAATACTCAGTTTTTGCTGTACACGTAGTTTGATTTATTACAGAAATTTGTTTTCAAACATTTCAAAATATTAAATATTGGCATCAAATAGAATCTGTTGTGTTCCCTGTCACAATGGACTGGTATGATTTTATTAGTAAAGAACATACATAATGTAGGCCCAAACTATGGCAAGCAGTTTAGACATTAATTCTTCAAGACTAGTAACTATTTTAAATATACTTATTATTTAGTGACTCTTCCAAAGGCTACTAATATATTTAGAATTGTACAGTACTATAGCTACAGTATATTATATACCAGACTACTTATTTATTAGATACTAATAATTATTGAAATAATTAGTGTATACTTCAGTAATTACTATTATCTATTCCACCCTGTCCGTTCTTACTGGTAACAAATTGCTGCTATTAATTATTGAAATAGTTGTTTTACAAGTAACTATTAATAGAATACTAGCAGTGTTGGGCAAGTTACTCAGGAATATTATACTATTTACTATTTACTTATTGCTCCTTCAAAAAGTAATGTTACTTATTACTTATTACCAACACATTCTCATTCCCAACTCGTCAAAAACTGCAGCTTGGTCAATGGCCTTTCTCATCAATTTTCGAAGCGCTGGAAATACTTTGGCGTCTTAGGATGAAGACTTCGGTCATTGACTGTTACGGCAAGACTACGGAGTTACCACCGGTTTATTTTTAGCTATATGGGCATGCAATTCCAGCGCAAGTATTAGCTCCTGGTTGTAGATAAATAATCAATATACAATCAAGACATGTTCAAATGTATTTACCAGAAATCATAAAATTAAATAGTTTCAGTTATATTTCGGTCTAGGCTGTGTGTAGCCTATGATTTAAAGTTATTACATTTTAACATGTCTCGATTATATTGATTATTTCTATTTATATATTTAAAGACAAGGTGTGTCCATCTGCTGAGTGGGCATGTGCCTGAACTCAGTTTTATACACTCATTGTAGTCTCACCCATTCATTCCTAATGACTAGTCATTTCTGACCGGGAACACCATGGCATACTGTAGGTGTACAAACGTTAAATGAAACACTCAAAATGTGATGAAAATTATCAAAAGGTATATTGTGTGTGATGCCCTGTGTGGACAAAGTCATGCAACCTAATATCAATCAGATTAAAATATCAACATTTTCAAAGTGAAAACTATATAATTGGTCATATTTGACCAGAACACAACAGGAGGGTTCAGAGGTTACAGTTACATTTGTACTTCATGCATCTATGTTTTCATTCATTCCCATCATTGTATTTCACCTCAAGGGACCTCAAGGGCCACAGGGACCAGTTGGCTTTCCTGGACCTAAAGGACCCAACGTAAGTGTGTTCCGTCAGTCTTCCTGAGTCAGTCGGTTCAGTGCATGCCCATGTGGACACTGGGTCAAACCCTACTGAAAAATGGATGTGCATTTGTGAGCTTGATGTTCTCTGTCTGCCTGGCTATCTCATAGGGCCCACCAGGAAAGGACGGGCTGCCCGGTCACCCAGGACAGAGAGGAGAAACGGTACGTCCATGGACCAATTATGGTGGGCCGCATGTCATGCTGTCAGTCATTGACACCCTGTATAAGTCAGACAGAATCTCATGGAATATACAGTATAAGAATATGACATATACTGAAGATAGCAGGATGAAAATACGATATTCTTTCTATTTTATTCCTATTTTTTAACTTACATATAAATGCCACTGTCTTTTATTAGCCTGATGTTAAATAGAGTAGTAATGACTGCAAAAAAGTGAATAAACAATTAATTAATCAAACTTACTACGTACAGTCTGTGCTCCAAATATATATATTCATAATATTTGTATGTAATATATTTTTTTTAAATCCAAATCTGTTATGAAGCATTGACTGGATGACTCATAGCTGTACTCACAGATTTACAACTGCTACATGTTTATCTTGGAGGCATAGAAATATATCAACAGCCTACGGCCCATAACACATAACTGACAGAGAGGTCAAAGACAACAAGACCTCAAGTACAGAAGTGTGAAAGCAGGACCTGAATTAGTCATTAGACATGCTGCGCATACAGTATTCATGTTATGTGCATGTTATGTGTGTACTTACCTATTTAGGGCTTCCAAGGCAAGACTGGACCCCCCGGACCAGGCGGCGTGGTTGGCCCACAGGTAAACTTACTACTACAGTATATATACACTAGAGGTGGAGCCAAAACCGAATACAGTATTCAGATAAGCACAAATAGTGGGTCATGTTTTTTCAATTATTTCTGTTCGGGGAGAAAAAAAAACAGTTTCTGGTGTTTATAATATGAGTGCGGTGGATACTTGTGCTCCACCTGCTTTGCAGAAGAAAAAATAAATGAAAGAAACATTTTAAACAGGTGCATAAAGGAATACAATAAAGATACATAACATGATACTGAAATTACATACATAAAAATGGTTAAAGGAATCAGATGAAAGAAATATAAGAGACATTTAAACCTTATCCTTTTTGTTGCTATGTCAGATCGTCAGCACCATGGTATAACACCATGCTAATCTGGTGGAGGAAGTGCATATTCCAGTAGCAGTTAGTAGTTATCAGTACATGTCTTTTATGGAGGGTTATATCCCCTTGTACCCACTAACCTTAGTGTAGGAATTACCAAGACTCCCTCGTACGCATACAAGGGAGCTGTATAGCCTGAGGTATACAGACCCTGCATGTATATTCACCGCCTTAAACCACTGTCAGATGACCTTAGTTGTAACATTCCCTTGGTCTCGCCGGTGGGGTACAGCCGGGGGAGGACTGCCCGCATCCCCAGCGCCTCACACCCACACGTGCGATCAGCCGATTGCCTTCAG
>JAOEGT010043427.1:0-21767 GCA_025447795.1 Speoplatyrhinus poulsoni | reverse complement strand
TGGGGTCCCTTGCTGAAGCTGCTGCCCCCGCGACCCGACTCCGGATAAGCGGGAGAAGATGGATGGATGGATGGATCAGCAGGGTTTTTGTGCCTGGGTGGAGCATAAACAATGCTAATAGAACCCTTCTCGTTGTGTCCACCTCTGCAAATAGAGACAGGAACCAAATATTACATTTAAGATACAGTATCTGTTAAGACATGTCTTTATTATTATTTAGATTAATTATTATTAAATAATTTCTTTGTTTTATTTTTTCACCATACATACTTTACCCAGTGTTACCCAGTGTGCTAACAAGGAATACACCTCTTAAAGTGTTTTCAGTTTCTTTACACGTATCTTCTTTCTTTTCCACACCTGCTCCACACAGTGCTCTGTATGTCGTAGACCTGAAGAAGTTTCGTAAGATAGCGGCTGGGGACAGACTGCGGGGTCAGTACCAAGCCCTGAGCCAAGACCCCAACAGTCTGTCTAACCTGGACCAGGTACTGTAACTGAACTCACCGCATGGCCTGCTCATATGAATTAACAGGCTTCTGTTTTACCGTACGTTCTCTTGTCTTTGTGACGGCTGCAGGACCTTCCCAATAACATGATCCACCAGGTGGCCATAAAGTCTTTGCCCCAGGAGTGGCTGTGGTGTGAGACCTGGTGTGACAGCACTTCTAAAGTCACGGCTAAGACCATAGACCTGGTAAGACAGAGCCCACGTTTGACCTAAGGCTTTAAACTTGGTCTGAGGGATGCATGGGACCCCTAATTTGGGGGCACAAAATGGGTTTTTAGGGGACAAGGTGATCAGATTTTTAAATAATGTTTTGACTTTTTTTGTGTTTAGTATATTTGTTAAAACATTCATATATTGTTCAAAGGTATTAATGGTTGATATAGAAAAAAACTGACTAAACTTGCTCACAACTCACAAGTAATCTATGTTGAAATTAAGATAGATACTTTATTAATCCCCAAGGGGAAATTCAGTAGCATTGTTCACACATATATTGAAAATATTGAGGCTAAAACAATATTTAAATGTTAATAAGTAATTAAAAATAAATATATAAAACTAATATAAAGTGCTATTTTGATTGGTGCCATTAAGTTGACAGTCTTGCTGAGATGTGTCACAGACCCTAGGGGGCGGGGTTTGTAGGTGGACAGAGAGAGTAGAGAGAGATGGTCATACCTCATAAGCCCCTGCTAATGGTGGTTAAAAACTCTGATGGCTGCGGGGACAAAGGATCTCCTGAACCTCTGTTCTGCAGCAGAGCGATGGGAGACAGCCACTGACACTACTATTCTGGCCCACCAGGATGTTGTGAAGCGAGTGGCAGACATGGGAACCTTTTGAGAACTACAGAGAACCTATTTGACATTAGTGAAGAACTGATGAACGCTAAATGGAATTTGTGGAAGTAGCTGAATAACACCCGAAACCAAAATGTTCCTGTGATAGTGAGTTAAAATCACTCTGGTGAGGAGTCTTTAATTTTTGAGCATTGCTGCAGCTTAGCTGGTTACAGCATGTGGAACTATGAGTTCACCATTTAGCTATGGCGGCATCCTTCCTGTGGTCTCCAAATCTAATTTAGAGGATTACTGGACAGGCTTCTGTGGAGAGAAATGGAAAAGGGGGGTGGGGTGGGGTAAGAGGTGTGTGTGTGTGCGTGGGGGGGTTCTTTTTCTAATTCTAGCATGGGACACCACTTAAGCAATCTGGACATGAGATGCTGACTAATGTCCTTTTTAAGCGAGCAGGAAATCAAATCACTTCAAGCTGTCTGCTAGCGACAGTGCCGATAGAGAGGGGAAGATACGCTGGTGGCATGCGCGGCGATGATGTGTCTTGTCCGCTTATCTGCCGTCGCAGTGCAATAACCCCAAGACCAAGGAACCCAAGCTCACAGCAGCGGCGAGGATTGTGCCCGAGTGGGACGAGTATGACAAGGAGATCAAGCGGCTACTGCGACACGTCCAGCAGGGAGACACGCTGGTGCAGAGACAGGCTCCTGCTGCGTCACAGGAAAAACAAGGTTGGGGAAAACTACAAAAACAAACCCTTTGTTCTCTTGTCTGATATCTGCCTGAATGTATGACACGCATGTCAAAGCGCTCTTAATATATTATGACGGATGCTTTTTGGTCACATCCCCTGGTCTCAGCTTTCACCTCTAATCTCTCCATTTCCAACCAAGTGATTTCTCTGCCTTGTTTGCATTCTAGACAGCACGCGTGATGAACTTTAGTGTCTGCTGGCACAGTGGCACGCTGGCATGGGAGAGGATCCCAGACCCCCTGTGAAGCAAACGTACATTAGATACAATACAAGGAGACACTTCTATCTTTTAGAATGTCTGTCAATGCAATGTGTCTTACAGATTCCACACATACTTGACTAATGGTTTTCTTTAAACACTAAAGACTGGTTATTATGCTAGCCCGTATGTCTACAGTATTTACGTGCCTGTAGAAATAAGGCATAGATTGCACTGATTCAGTATGCAAATTATCAAATGAATATAGTATATTTGTAAGAAGCTTATTTTACAAGTGTTTATAAACCTATTTGCTTGTACTTTTTTAATGCAAATGCTTGTAATTGTCATGAAAGTGTTACCATTGTTGCCACGCAGTTACGTCATAACATTAAAAAACTCCACTTTGCACAATGTAACAAATAATATAATCTAGGATTTAAGTTATTGTAGTGTTTAAATAGTGTGTCAGGCTGTGTTCATTGTTTAAGACTGAAATTAACACCTTCAAATATATAATGAATCAGTATTTCTGTCTCAGGTAAGCAGGTGTAATGCTGCTTCTTAAAAACAGTGTTTGCCATAATTCACACCTTTGTATCAAAATGAAATGTTTACATTGCTGAAACTCATTTGAACTGAGAAAATAAATATCTTTGCAAAACCTGATTTGTCAAGCGAGTTATACCTTCACCACACCTTTACCATGGCTAAGGTTGAAACCTTACGACTGACTGTAGGTTTGATCAGTGGTTACTGACCTGAGCACAACACTGTTATTGACTGGCCTGCCAGCAAGGCCCTTATGTGCAACACTAGTTTTAAATTGTAGCTATGGTTACACCAGATTGAAAGTATTTTGTCCACTATACAGATACGGTGTAAATATTTTCATTGAAGCATTTTGAATAAATAAGCATAAATAGATTTTTATTTACAATTCAAAAAATAATTATCCATTCATAAAAATAGCACTGCACCTATACAAATTATTTTTAAGAATGTGAATTTGAGAGCCTAATAGACAGATGGCATGTAATGTTGGAATTAACTTAAATCTTGATTGAAACCCTTGCAGAACATAAAACACACAGACCTTTTGTAATACAGCAACAGTACAAAACGTTGCATTCTTCCACAACAATGGCACATATGTTGTAATATGGTCAGTTTTTTTGTGTCTCTAGTGGAATTAAGTGGCACTTTAGTCCAAGGTTCCCTTAAAATAGGGAGGAAGATATTTTGACAGCTCCATCTGTGCCCAATGCGCTTTTTCAATTGAAGCCAAATTTGAAGTTAAATGGTCCAGAACCAAATGGGTTGAAGCCCTGGAAGCCCTGGAAACCTCCATGGAAATTATGGTGATGGTGACCTCCCTGTTGGCTCTCTGGGTCCATTGGGTCTTCCCCATGGTCGAACTTAGCTCTCATCTCTGTTGAAAATACACAGATCCTCACATTAATAAAGTCCCTTTTACGAATAAGATATAAGAATAAGAATAAGACCAACACTTGGTTTATCACAAACTGTACAGTCTCTGTGAGGCAGGATAGACTACTAGTCTGGGTGGTGGACTGGTTTGAACCCTGGAGTTAGCCTACCCGTAAACATCCTTGAGCATAAAAACTAACCCCTACCTTGTAATAGTACTAACTTTAAGCCTTTTTGCATAAACACATTGTCTCATATTCATCTAAAAGCGTTACTATTAAAATAACAATAATTAACAATTGGGATCCATGCATTCTAAACCCAAAGAAACTCAAAAGAAAGTATCCATAGACTACAGTGCTGTAGGTTTGAGTGTTAATGTCTAAGGGACCGCTGCAGCCCTGCTTCATCCCACATCAATTACCCGGTCATAGACCAAGTCTCAGGTCCTCCACTGGCCGGGTCCTGCTGGCCCCATGTCAGCACTCCAGTACCGCAGTGAATTAACAGTTGGCAGATTCTCCATTACCCCCCACCCCCCCAACCCACATACACACACACACACACACACACACATAGAAAGACATCATCAAACACTCCTGGCTTTGCACCCAGTGACTTGTAACTCTGTGGGGGAGGCAGAGATTCAACTCACTGAGCTGATCCATGCCAGAAGTCATAACATTCTTCTCCATTTCATTTCAGTGCGAACTAACAAGTAGAAAAGAGCATTAAGCTCAAAACAACCAATTAAAGAAGTTCACAGTTGTACCGGCCTAACAGGTGCAACCATGCAGACATAGGCGAGTCAATGACATGTCAATCAAACTGTCTGCACACACCCAGTGCCAGCCGGTCGTGAGAAGCGGTCTAACCAACGCACAATAACACAAAAACAACTTTGTGTACAGTACACATTCTTTAAGCTGAAATGATTGATCCTGCAGACTGGCAGCATTACCTGGATCAGTGAGCACCTCTTTGGCCTGAGCGATGACTATGAACTTCTTTTCTGCTGCCTTCTTTTCCTCAGGGTCCTGGAAGTTATCTGGGTGCCATTGTTGGGCCAGTTTCCTGTATGCCTTGATTATCTCTTTCTTCTGGGCATTTCTGTAACAATACCAGCCACATGCAGTACATCTTCATGCAGTGTTTTTAATTATTTTGACTAGTGACCCCCAACATAATATATTTCATTGTTGCAACAAATGATCCACTTCATTTAAAAACAAACACACCCATACAAGTCTACACTAGACCTATAGACAACCATGAACAGCACCGAAAATGGATTATCAAACTACAAGTTGAAATAATAACAAATGAGAATATTTTAGTCTTTAACGCATTTCACAACACCCCTAAAGCATCTTGGGACCCCTCATTGGGCAGTGGGCTCCAACCAACCACAGCTTGACCCAAAGAGAACCCTCTCTCTTTACTCCAGCCAGTGTAGCCTGGAGCCAATCAGAACTCACCTCTTCACTCCTAGGATCTTGTAGTAGTCCTTCTTTTGAGACTGTTTGAGAAGACGCTGAGCTTTGTCCAGACCCTCTTTGATATGCCGGTCATTCTCGCTGTGTTGACCAGCACTTTCAAAGTCCTTAATAGCTGGAGGAGCAAAAGAAATCCCCAAGATACAGGATCATAACGTTGCTTTTCTTATATTCACACAACCCAAACACTACAGCATGCCACAGGGAGGATAAGGACAGGGTTATATGCCATCATTCAGATACAGAACCAACGTATAATACTGTATCTGAATGTTTACTGTACCCTTCCTGAGAAGTGGCATGCTGACATTTATATCCCTCTAATCATTTCCACCAAATGTAACAAACCACCTTGGACTAATAACGGCCCTTTTTTAAGGGTTGTAATCAATCAAAGCCCCCAAAAATAGCCCTGTTGCGTACATACATTTAGTAAAGCACCTCATACTTATTTAGCCAGCCTCATCACGTACAGTCAAAGCTGCACGCGCTTCAGGCAACAGAGGGCACACCTTGGTGTACTGTATCCAAGTGTATGTGCTTGTTTTTCTGGAGGTGTGTGTGTGTGTGTGTGTGTGTGCGTGCGTGCACACATCTGCAGCTAGAAATGTGTGGCTCCGGGGGGGATTTAGATTTAGAAGTGCCTGCTTGCAGAGGCCACATACAGCTCTGACAGCTTAAGAGCCCACACGAGGTCTTCTGAAGAGCCCACCTACTGCCTGCTGCGTTCACAGCCTTGCGCAGATGAAGTGTGTTAATGACGAGCTACAACTCCTCTGCCCAGCCGACATGCCCTGCAGTCCCAGTGCTCGTGGAGAGGCAGTTAGAGAAAGCCAATTCATTACAGTAACGACTCAACGAGAGGACTTGTAATTCGGAACGTCCACCTCTGCGGATTGGTCTGTGTTGTTAATGCTTTCAAGGCCTGCCTGTGTTGTTATTGCTCACAGACTGCCCATGGCGATTAAATATATTAACATGCTCAATTAGTGATATCTTCTTCAAACCTGCCTCTATACCATAGCAAATGATGGCACTCGTTTGCTATGGTATTCCACGAAAGGAAAAAACAAAACAAAAACCTTGATGAATGTATTGTTGTACTGTTTCATTTGTGTTTACATTTTACATTAACACACGCAATATCTTAGCCTGGCGAGACTATCCTGATCTCGCAAGCTTCAGTTTAATTTTGCCGTCTGGAAAGCCTCGGAATCATTTTGAATGTGTCTGAATAGCAACTGAACTTTCCAATCAGCGTAGCGTTTGCAGCTTTACGGGCGTGGTTTTCCAATCAGCGTCGTGTTTATAGCTATATGGCATGGTTTAGGTATGCCGACCATGGTGGCGACAGCGAAAAAGACCAGATGGTTCATCCAATCAACTGACAAGTATTTTCTGGAAAGTACCTGCTGCCATTCAGTTTCAATGTACGGCTCCCCAGATGGACTTGTGACAACAATTCCTCTGGCATGTCAGGTTAGCCATATCTGCACTACCAAATTGTGTACTGTGTGTACAGTGTATGCTCTCACTATAATAATTTATATTGGCCTTGTATCATTAACCTTCCTTTACATCGTCAATTCATTTGTAAGAGAAATTAAATGTGTTTGACTGGAACTAATAACAATTGACCAGTGTTGGGAATAAAATAATAAAAAGTGAGACAATTATCCTAATTTGGTCATCCTGAATTCAGACGATTTGTGTAGAGGAAGAAGACCATCTCATATCCCCATCTCCTAAAAATAAACAGTGATGTGACATTTTGTTGGCGCTCTGTGCACACGGGAGGCGTTACGTTTCCAACAGGTTATCAACAACAACAAAATATAAAATATCCACTAGTTATCTGCAGCACCAAGCAGAGACAGGGATGGAAGATAGCCCAGAGAGAGGAGATCATCTCATTATTCCACTGTTTCCTATCTGCAACTTGACAATAAAGGACAGCTGTTTGAAGCCAGTGACGTCACTGAAGACCATTAACAAGCTGGTGGAATGTGTGTGTTGACAGTGCACTATTTCCAAAAGCCCACCGTACACTTCACTACAAACGGAAACTTCATCTGCTAGTTCAGGCCAAAGATTGGGTGTGCGTCCGTATGGTGTGAGACTTTTGTAGGACGCGATCATAAAAAGTTGTACACCCTCGCCTACAAATGGCCAAGAATGTCACATGATTAATTACGGTGATTAGGATATCCACCCATCTGGGGTATAGCACCTGTATGGACACACCTCATTCCACAGCAAGCATACAGAACTTGGGACTCGCTGGCAGCACCGCGTATGCCTTGCATACGCGTACACACAGACGAACACAGGCCTGTTGTTCATCTAAACTATCTAATGTACAGCGTGGCCTGCGGTAGTTGTGAGGTTAAAGGGTCCCTGAGGAACCTGAGCAGTTGTTGAGGACATCATTACACCTTGCATCGTGGCCATGGAGACACATGCATCGTACTGTAAATGTTTCTTTTGGTAGTGCCAAAAACACACGTAGTCACGTTATGTCTCAATGAAATGCCTGTGTCTGCTTTATACTGAAATCCAATGAGAGGTACATACAGATTGTTATATTTTATAAAGTCAAGAACCAGTAAGGACACCTTGTTTGTTTCAAAGCCGCAGAGCAGCTGGAATTTTATGAAGGGACACAAAATATTATGTCCAGTTTGTGCACGGCTTGACATTAGGGGGAGTGTTGCATTGTCTCCATCAAGTGGACACTTGATGTACTTATTTTACAATAAAATTGAGTACTGCATTAATAAAGCCAGAGAAGATAAAAGTTGCATATGCATTGAAAATAATCTAAACTGAATTTTTAAGATGTAATGACCTACTGCAGCCATGTTACTGTATATTATATTAATTATATACTTAATTCCTTTCCCTTATATTACATTTTTAGAACATTAAGCTTATCGGGTGAAATATATATTAAATCCAAATGTTATCTTTTTCTTTTACAGAACGAGTTCTCAACAAATATGTATGCAGTCTTAACTTAACTTATTAGAAATAATTTGTTTGCAACTGCCTCTAGCCAAGTCATGCGAGACTACTGAAATAATTAGGTCTATTGATTCATTTATAAGTAGCCTAAACTGGCCTACATAAGTAGTTTTTCTTTTTTATAAGGAAGATAGCAATGAACAACACACTTGACCAAATTAAACAATGTAGTGTAACGCAGGTGGACAACTGAAACATAACGCCATAGGCCAAGCTTGCAAACAATTAGCATGCTTGTAACCAAGTTAAGAGGAATAAGTCTTAAACGTGTAGTAAGCGAATGTAAGTTAAAACGCTTTTTGTCAAATATGCCAAATATCTCCACTCAGTCCTTTAGTTTACCTTCTTCATACTGTTCAACTTGGAGATAGGCCTCAGCTCTGTCCTTTAATGCGTTCACATTCTCTGGGTTAGACTGTAGTACTTCACTACACACTGAGATCGCCTTGCTAGCCTTTTGGTCCTGGAAAAACACAAAAGAGTTAGCCCTAGCGCTAAATCCAAATTATAATTGTTTGCTAGTACAGTAAGTAAGCTTTGATTCAGGTGTCGTACCTGCACCAACGCGTGGCAGATGCGCTCCTTGGCATAAATGGAGTAATGGTGGATGTTTGGTTCAGTCTTCATCACTGCTTCGTATTTGCTTACCGCGTCCTGAAACCTACACAGGACAGAGGTGGATGTACAGTACATTTAGGTGACTCCACGACACAAGGAAAACAATGGGATGCACACGCACACACGCACGCCAGAAGTGGCCTACGCACACACACAAACACACCTCTGCTCCTGAATGAGTTCTTCTGCAGACTTGATTTGTTTGTTGAGTTTTTTCACTTGCTTGTAGTGACTGTAACACTGCTTATGGTCAGGGTCTAGCTTCAGGCACTCTCGCACTTCACTAGGGATTAAAGGTAGAACCACACACACACGATATACAGTATGTCTCACTGACAATATACTGCATATTGATTACATGTTCAACACTACCGTAACCGTCCTTGGCTGAAAACATTAGTTTAGAGTATTGCAGCTCCCGTACCATCACTTGAATTACCTTCGACAAACAATGTCTACACGGTTGTCTCTTTTTCGTGATGCATCTAATCCAACATAGGTAGAGGCTTGATGTCAGATTCATCATGACATCTTCAAGTTACTATATACCAAATGTCACATCAATTTACAGCAGAGAGACTTGAGATTGAGAACACTATATTACATCATCACTATATGTAAACAGAACTGTTCTTCATTTGCACACTGCTATACATGCATATCAGCTGATGTTATGCAAGATGGCTGCACTGGGGAGTCAAGGTAGCTCTTTGGCACAACGGAGCTCATGGGAAATGCAGTCTTCTCTCCCGGTAACAATAAAGAATAAAATGACATGCCTGCCACCGGGCCTTACTTGAGGGACATCTCGTGGTCTCCCAGGTGGTAGTAGATGGTGCTGAGTCTGAAGAAGGCCTGTGTGTTGTCGCTCTTCAACTTGGAGGCAGCTTTAAGGTCGCCGATGGCCCTTCCCATCTCGCCCATCTGAATGAAGCACTCGGCGCGCAGCTCTCGAGACGTAACGTCCCACACGCACGTCTTCAAACACACACACACACACATTCATGTCTCCAGGTACACTGCCCCATGTGACCGCCCTCCCCTACTGGCGCAGGCGGCAGGAGCCACGAGGCGTACTTGGCATGCTGCTCACCTCTATAATGGCGTCCAGCTGGGCGGCAGCTGTCACATAATCTTGCCTGCTGAAGCTGCCGTGCGCCTGAGTCACCAGACGCTGCAGCTCGTCCGACTTGGTCAGTTGGCCCGTGGCCTCCCTCTCTTCTTTGTCTGTGGGGTTGGACCGGAGCTGAAATGGGGTGGGGAAGAGAGTTTCAAATAAATAACTAAATAAATAAATAAATAAATAAATGAATGAATGAAAAGGTTGTATCTGAAGTTGAACTACTGCTGAGTGCTGACAAATGGAGTCAAGCAGAGGCTCGTTTTTAAATTTGGTTTATTACACGGGCGAACTACCGTAATATGGGACAGATCTTCCATTCAAAAAGGATATTCGTGCCAACTCTTGACTCTTAAATGTGGCGCCACTCACAGCAGTGCTTACTTACCTTTCCCAAAACCCATTACACTATAATAATCTTCATCAAAGAGGTCATCATCTTCACAAATGCAATCTCAGCTAATGGCACATCCTTTACAAATAGACCTGGCCATCCTTTCAGTGTTTCCTGCCAGCTCAGCGCCAAGAGGAGAGTAATGCATAAATGTTATGCATTACACCATGCCAATGTATGTATGGGAGTGCTGAAACAGCAGGACACTCTGCTCCCCTGGCCAGCCCTGCAGTATCAACATCGCACCATCCACGTAAAGACCTGTATGAGCTCAGACGCCTACTGCCCTTTGCAGGGAATGGGGGTCTGCGCCCACGCGAAGCAACAAGCATGAAAGACTATTTCAATTAGAAACCACACTTTTTAACCTTTATTAAATAATGTCTTGCCAGGGGCCAAGAGTTAAATGATCCTAACAGACACTGACATCAATGCCCTATGAAAACGTTATAGTTATTATATCCTATAGATATTATGTCTTATCTGAGACTACAGTAGTCTTATATCACAAGAAAGCCAGGGCATATATTATAATTATATTATAATGGTTTTATGCGAACTTGTTAAACCATTTACATGTTTCACTTTTGATATTAAGTGGACCCCAGATACCCAGACCACTTAAAACTGTCCTCAGTTGCTGTTAAACCAACACAGGCACTATGTTAACAGTAACCAGGTACATGTACCACAATATAGAGATTGAAGTTTCTTCATACATATTTTGTAGCTGAGCTATGTAGGCCTACATTTTGAATTTTACTTAGTGGCCTGAAAAAGGTAACCCGACACACCAAATATCTGTGTCTGTCAAGACACATCCATCTGGAGAGCTATCCATGCTACTGTTTCAAAAGGGCAGGCGCTTTTAACAAAAAACTTTGTATGTTATTGGACGAACCTGTGAACCAGTATAGTTCTACTCTTGCAGTAGAAAAGTCAAGAGAAGAGCGAACACATATTTTCCATTGAGAAAAGCCTTTGCTCTGCTGATAAATTCTAATCAAACTGATGCTATGTTGTATCATCTAGGTGTTTATTTTGACTCGAGATGTTTTTGTGTCCCACTCTGTTAGCTACGTGCAGTCGCTGGTGGGGT
The DNA here is from genome assembly GCA_025447795.1 of Speoplatyrhinus poulsoni. Lineage (NCBI taxonomy): Eukaryota > Metazoa > Chordata > Actinopteri > Percopsiformes > Amblyopsidae > Speoplatyrhinus > Speoplatyrhinus poulsoni. The sequence continues at coordinate 10,327 of JAOEGT010043427.1, read as the reverse complement.
GAAAGGTGGTGACAATTATAGGGGCCCCCACTGCCCGGGGTGCCCCACAAATCTAGCAGTTATACTATATGTATACCTATTCTGTGAATAATAATAATATTCATATTAGTTGTATGCAAAAACATCCAAATTATTGAAAGGTTTTACAAATATCTGCTCGCCTCCCCTCCTGAAAAATGGTTTAGTCTGATCAGAAATATTTTTTTTTCCACACGCCTGTCATGGCGCGATTGGCGAGTGCAGACAAGACACACTTGGTGGAGGTGACTGCACCAGCCACCGCTCGGCGAAACAAACACAAAACAACAGAACTAACAGTACGACGCTAATTGGCAACACACTAGCTTTAGCGGCCTGAAACACAACAATCTCCAAGCTCTCCAGACTGATTCTCGTGACGATGTCAAACTGAAGCTATAGATAAAGAGGCACAAATTGGTTCTGTACTACCAGCTTGATTATAAATTCATAACATATAATCTCATAACTCCACCAGATCAACACTGACACCTCCTGGAAAATTGTATTATTGCAATGGATGATTTACTTCCAACTCCTCCAGAAACAATAACATGGTAAAATAGACCATGAATTACACATAGCTAGACTCACCACTGTTTTAAAGTCACCTTCGGCTTCATCCAGTCTCCCTTGTTTTAGGAGAAGGTTTCCCCTCTGAAGTCTTGCCTGAAGGGAGCAACATTGTTGTTAAATAGGGTAAGCATCCAGCTGATATAAATGAGCTGATTACCAACATATCCCTTCATGGTGTTGTGCAATACAGCTAGAACATCTAAGCAGCACAGTGTGTTATTTATGAATGGTGGTTGCTGGATCATGGGATCTGAAAATGACAGCCGTGCTCATTCAAGGCCCCATTGATCATCAGTAAAGGACCCACCAGAACAATAGGCCTCCTTCACATTATTAGTGGAGCCAGTACTATTGTCAAAAACAATGAAAATGTATGATATTATCTGGGTCTAACAAATCAATATTGTCAACAGGACTCTAGGCATGGATGATGGAGGGAATCATATACATAATATTTGTTTAACAATCAATCTTCTGATCACACTGTCATATCAGCTAGTGCTCACAGATGTAAAGTCTGGTTTCAGCTCGATCACTTTGCTGAGATCTGGCAATGCAGACTTGGACTTCCCCATCGCCAGATACACTGTAGCTCTTCTGTAGTAGGCCATGTAATTTTTTGGATCTCCATCTGGACACAAATAAGTACATTTGTTGTGTCTAATAAGTAAATCCAAAACAATATTATCCTAACTTCCTTAGAATGTCCAATGGATCACTTGGTCACTTACCAACAGCTGCGTGGAAGTGAGAAAGAGCATCGGCTAACTGTCCAGCAGCAAGCAGTTTTTTCCCCATTTCAAGATGACTTTCCACACTCCCATCTCGACCACATGTAACTCCTGAGAAATACACAATCGTAATAAATGTGTCACGTTTGGTCATTACTTCAGTCAGATCATGTGGCGGTGGGCAAGTCAATTGTCCTGTGTCCTACAGTAGACTATTATTGATGTCAGCAACCTAGCTACTGTAACTAATCCTTCGGTACATATCTTAACTTAATAACGTTGTCAGAAATACTTAACAACAGCCAGACTGAATAACGTGACTGAACAAAGATCAAAGCACATTCCTATCGTGTAACTTTATTCTGTGAGTGACAACGCTTACCTTGATATCGTAGATCAAACAAAACAAGCACATACGGGATGTATGTAAGTACTTTATGCGCGACATGATATATTGAAACCATGTTTTTTCGATCAATGCCAGTTCAAATTACCCGTTTATTTCTTGCTACAAAACTCTAAGAAATGTTATCAGTTAATCTTTTTCAGACCTGTTTGGTGACATATTGTAAGCAATTTGCCAAGCTGTCCCATACGACTGGCCGAAACATTGGAGTGAAGTGAACGCGACAGGTCGTGGGTTGCTGTAATTGGTTGAATGGCCGACAAACTCCGCCCTCTTCGACTGGCACAACTGAGGGGAGCCACGGCAGCACAAATGTGAAGGCGTGTCAAATGGACGTGTTGTGTGGGGAGGAGGGGCGGGACTCGCGGGAAGTCACATTGTTGCTCTTGGAAACGTTTTATTCATACAGTGAGAACAGTATAGCCTCGCGAGATCAGAGTGGTATCGCGAGGCTGTACTTCCGTTTAATTTCGCCGTGAGACTTGTGACAACAATTCCTCTGGCATGTCAGGTTACAGTCTGCATGCTATTTCCCTCATTAAACTATAGTCTTAGTCTATATACTGTATAGTCTATCTATTCTATATACTAGCCTATATAGGCGATTGAGCGAGATTACGTGAGACAGATAAAACATTATTATGAATTATTCATTTCCCACAACCCATGGCTACAATATACAGTAATAATCTTAGTCGAAGAGGTCATCGTTTTAAGAGCCCATCCTAATGGATCACCCTTTACAAATAGACATGGGCATTCTTTCACTGCATGTGTTTCATACTGTATCTCAATCTCAGTGCTAGCAGGAAACGTTTAAATTTATATAAATAAATGAAATAAAAATGTATGAAATAAATACCTAAATAATTATGAAAACAGTACTGATATTATTTCAAAATAATGTATACAGTTAAAATAGACATAGGCTGCATATAGCCTAGTAAAATTTCAATCTGAAGGCATATTAGATTATCTATTACATTTTGCAGTAGAGTATTTTATTTGAACAAACTAGATTACTGTCTTTACACCATTATATATTATATTTATGTTATAAAAATTATTTTAGGCATACAAGGTACTCACCTTGGAATATAATTTAAAAGGGGTTTAGAAGTGTAGACCTTTTGAGAGCCATACAGTATGTTATATTGATATGGTCAAGGTAAACATATACAGTATATATAATTATCAAGCATTTCATATCTTACATTGTGTTTGTGATAGATATACATGTTGTAAAATACATGTTGTAAAAAACAGACATCCTCCAAAATATCCTTTAAAGAATAGGCCTAATAGTATCCTACATTTTTTATTGTTTATTTATTGTTTTAAGCTGTAAACTAAACAAAAGTGCTGAACAATGTCACACCATCAGCGCTGGTGTTAAGACACAATTCATATAGTTAAAAAACATTTTATGTTGGAAATGGCTCAACACGGCATCTGTTTAATACCAGGCCCTTGAAATAGAGGTGTACTTTTGGTACCCTATAATGGTGACTTTGATGTTAATGGGGGGGCCCTCTCTCAGCCCCACATTCTGAGCTGCTCTGCAATGGTCACACATATTCATTCACTGTGGACGGCTTTGTGCTGATGTCGGACACAGTGCTGCCATTGCTGCCTTTAGATTGAATGCTCTTGCTCTTCTCGGTTGGAGCCTGAGACTTGATCTTAGATACCATAGCTGTGTTGGCATCAGGGAGCTGGTTCACACGAACATCTGTCCTCTTTGAGCTGTGGGATTGAGATAGGTGTACTTTACTGTCATGGTTCTATGGTTATTGTTTGTGTACCATGTCATTTACTGTTAATAGGCATAGGAAGCTCAGAATCAAAACAGTACCTTGAGTTGCACCCTTCTTTTCCTGCAAAGATGCTGTAAATAAGGCCACCAATGACAAGCATGGTGGACCCTCCCCAGCCAAGATATACACCAACTCCTATTTCATATCTGTGAGTACAAGAACAAATATGTATCATAGCAATGGCTGGCGCAGATACTGAAAAGAAGACAAGTGCGTTGTACACTTGAAGAATTCACCGGAAGATCAAATCATATTTTACTTTTGAAGTCTGTAGCTAGGGTCTTCGAAACGTGATCTTAATTGGTTTCCATAGTAGGAGAACGCAACCATAGAGAGCAATCCTACAGCAGCAAGAACATGAAGAATGAGGAACATGTTAGCAATACAAGAACATACCGTGACTTTCAAAACCGCATGACGCGCTAATAGACATAACAGACATACAGTATTTACCTGCAACAAAGTAGTTTATCCCACCAGCAAATGTTACTTTGGCATTAATGATTTCTGACCCTCCGAGTTTAGTGCATTTCATTCCCACCAAGACGAGAACAGTTCCAAAAAATCCCAGAATGATACCGGTGATGATCAGAGCACGGCACATATGAATGTCCCCTGTAGTAACACATAGGCTATAGCTCATGGACAAAAATGTTATGAGAAAAGTTATGAGAAATCATTTTCTAGGTCTACCTCCTAGACCATGTGAAATGTAAGCAAACATTTCAAACCTACGAATAATCATTTATTTGACTTACAGTTCAATCCGAAGAATGATGCAATCGGTTTGCAGTCAGATGTACCTGTGCTATCTGATACACAGTCTTGCCAGAGGTTGGAGTAGTAGTTGGAAGTGGTCAGAACTACGCTGCTCAGCTCAGACCAGGTCCATATATCCGTGGGCAATGTAGCACTTATCAGAATCCATCCAGAAATACAGAAGATAAAGCAACTAATCTCAATGTACATTACCACAGTCCTGTAATCCATGTCTGCTTTTGTGTTAGGTCAACCAGACAGAGCAAATAGAGTTGAATGCTTCTGAGTAATGTGGGAGGAAAAGCTCAGGCAATTTATGCCTCCACCTTAAGTCTCCCACAGTATCACCTCAACTGTTGCATTGACTTCATCCACACTTGTGTATCCATCAACTCAACAACACTGACTTGCACATGGGGACAAACGTGTTGTGTGGATTGTATACATAATCAAGTTTTATTGCTTTGTACTGTGAATATTTTCCAAAGGTCACTTGTGTTTTTTGTACAAACTCAGGAGTCTACCATCATAATGATTATTAGTGTTGTGTCTGCTTGTTTAGTAATTGGGGATGAGTTGCTTTAGTGTTTACCACCTTATTTCAAATGGTATGTTTTGGAAAAAAGACGTGAATGGTTTCATGAAATTTGTGTTGTTTTGTGGCTAACAGTATAACAGCAACTAGTGCAGCAAATTGTGTTACACGATTAGGCATAATCACTAAACTAAAAGCATTTGAAAACAATAAGGTTTTGACCGCTAAGGGATTTGGCTCCAGCAGTGTTCAGCATAATGGCTTAAAGCTGTATCATCATGTTTGGTTCAGGCAGTGATCACTCAGGACACTGCTATTAAAACCTGCAAAAAATGTTGCTGGCAGAATATCAAGGTGGGTTTATGTGTTAACATTTTGCACTGTACTTCCTAGAGTGTTATTTTTACATTACATTTTAACATCAGGTTTACGTTACGTTACTTTATGTTATGTTAAGTTTTTCCTTTAAAATAAATGAATTGCACTTGTGAGTGAGACTGTGGGGAAAGGTTTGTTAACTTAATGCGTAGAGTAATATGTAAAAAATGATTCAAACAGTATGCATTAATGTTTTAATGAAAAGGAAATCAAATGTCTGATACTTAAATGCTAATTAAACATTTATTTGACAGTTTCAAAATAATTTGCCTATAAGAAAGTTAATAGTTAATAAAAAGTACATCACAATCTATAGTATATGAATTAACCAAAAATGGCATGTGTACTACTTTTCTATATATGTATTTATGAAAAGTAGATTTGTGTACGTTAAACAATAAGTGAAGAAAAAAAATATATAATTTATTCTCAGGGGTACTGTATAACGTGCAGCTTTCGAAATGGTGCTCCTGTACCTCAATTTGTAATTCTTCTTGTAGTAATTGTACAGTTAGTCACTTTGGATACAAAGCATTTGCTAGCCAATGACTTTATTGTAAATGGTAATATCCATACATTATAATGTCTGAGTCTATACATGGTCTGAAGTGACTACACAAAAGCATCTCTTTCAGACATTCTCTCTAGGGTTGACTGGGAGAGCTTAGATACTCTAGAGCTGCTGGATCGCCCTGAGCCCATGTAATATCCATACTGGCTGGATGGTCTGTAGTAGTAATCAGTATATGTCCTGCCTCCAGAGCGAGTCTCCATGTATGTTCCCTGACCATTGATCAATGCCACTTTCCTGTAAGACAAAAACCCTCATTAAAGGGACAAACTGTGATTTGTATTCATTCTTCTCTTCTGCTCCCCTTTTACGACATTTCGACTCGCACCATTTTTTACCCTCACACTCACTTTCTACATTTCAAAACAGTGTGCTGGGTCAGATACTTGTAGTTCTTGCTGCAGTACAATGCAGTTAATAAGAATGTACCTTTAAATATGGCAACCTTTAAAAAAAATCATAGTGAGATTATTCCTTATGTGGTGGAAAACAGCACACACATTATCGCTTTATATTATATTCTGTATTAATCGTATTATTACCTGTTTTTTATTATTATTATATTATTATTTTAGTTTAATGATTTACACTATTAGTCATTCAATCACAATAACCTGTTTTCTTATATCACTATGCTTGTAAAGAGAAAACTGTTCGACTCCCATAGCCTCTATCCCAGGACAGAGGTGATGGGAGTCAGGGCAAGACCTTGAAGTAGCCAGTGCACCTGCTTGTAGCAGGAAAACAACAACATTCAAAAATAGTGGGATGATTATATGTGACCAATTATATAACAAAATAATAACAGAAGGTTTAACTGTTGACCAAAAATGCATAATTATGGGAAGGTCTAAATGAAATGTAGATTATATAAGGATGGGATTTTCTTTGTGTATCTGATGACTTTGCAAGCTCACATGGCCGCTTTCCTGAGGTGACTAGGACCAATAAGCATTCATAGTTTCTGAGTTTTCTGTCTGTCTTTTTGAAAACTTCAACACTTACCTTTCTGGCAAGACTGATTTGTAGACCGTAACAGCGTAAAGTATAGCCCCCAAATAGATCAAAAGACTTCCCACGAAACCTAGAATTACAGGTGGTCCTACGACAAACCTGGAATTAGATAATAACAACTCCAATCAGGACACATTTCTTCAGAAGTACTTTGCTGTAAAATCAAAATATGTGTTTGACACGTCAGTTAGTAAAGGAACAAACTGTACTCTATGGATCCTGCTGGTTGAACATCGGAAGGAAAGGATGTTCTAATAATCCAGTTGTAGTATATGCAATATGCAGACATAGCTGCCGTGCCTGTTGAGAAAGGTTTTCAGGTTTCAGTGATACCAGGAAGTATGAGGGCAAACATGCATGTGCGCTGAGGTTGTATTGTTCTGCATTGGACTGCGTATTGCACCCTGTGTGATTTGTGCTCACCACCAATAAAATGAACCACAGCTCCAGCAAATAACAGTCTATCCTTTTTTGTTTCATCTCCACCAATATAAGTGCACTCCATCCCAAGAAAGCACAACACTGCTCCAGCAAGGCCAATGCTGCACCCACAGAACAGAAGACCCTGCACTACCTGTACATAATCTGTAAAATACAGAAAGTATAGCGCCTATAATAGTCTTTCTGACATTCTGACAAAGCCCATTATATAGTTCTAAAACGTATAATTGATCTATTCAGCCTAAATATCATGACTGTACACATGATTATATACTTACAGAAGAGGGGCCAGACATATGCATAGTCATTGCAGTTGTCCACTGCTGCAGAGTTGGTAAAGCAGTCTTGCCACAGATTGGACCAGACCCAGGCCACTGTGATGATGAACGATCCTCCCATGCCCCCTATTTGACTCATCTTCCAAAAGTCCATGCCAAATGTGCACAGCACAAACAGCCATCCCAATGTGGAGACCAGCAAGCCACTCACCTGGATCAGACGTTTCCCCATATCTCAACTCACTAAAACGAGTGAGAGCACCCTAGTAGCTCTAATGGAGTCCGTTAGCAATTGGCTCAGTAATATTGGCTTAGAGTGACATGGTGCGTTCGCGCAATATGTCATTTGTGTTGATGTGGGCTTTGTGTCCGCAGGGAATGTGTCTACTGTAAACTCTCAGGAGCGTGGCTTTCATTTAATGGTAAATAATCAGAATTAAAGACTGAAAAACGCTGTACTTTATCAAAGTAACTATATTTGGTGGAGGCTTATCCATCCCTAAAGTTAAATATAATTCAGCAGGATTTAGAGCATTCTCACATATGGTCCCACTATTGTGGAACCAGCTGATGTTAGAGGTGCTAGTACTGTTTCAACCTTCAAAATAAAACCTATTTGTATAATTTAGAGGCATTTATTTAGCAACAGTTATGTTCCCATTTGCTTAGGGGTAACAGGGTCTATAATAAAACCAAAACGACACAAAGGGTATCATTTGGGTATACATTGGGATACCCTTTGTGTCGTTTTTGTTTGATTCTGAACCCTGTTTCTCTTTATCTTTCCCCAAGTGTGGTGAATGGGAGATACTGTCATGATCCTGGAAACTGTGTGGGTGGTACGGCTCCTGCCCGGTGATGTCATCAGAGGGAGATGCTGCCACCATGGTCACAAAAAATGTGTGGATGGCGAAGGCTCCATTTACAGCAGCCATGTCTCGTGTTTTGTGGTGGTGATGCTCTGTGGGCCTGCAGACCCAGAGGTTGTTGAGTGGACCTGGTCATAGCTATTGCAGTGACACATCCTCAGACCTGGGACAAACCTCCTGTGGCTTCTGTCAATATACCATTTCATGGACCACTCATAATCTACTAACGTACAAAATGTATCCAATTTCTACACTGTGTTAGTTTGTATATACTGCACAATGTGATACATTATGTACCATGTATAATTGCTTCTTGTTGCCCTAGCAACTATTGCATTCTAACTATCCTGGATGGATGGATTCTTCTCTCTGTGGTCCCTTCCCAAGATTTCTTCCCTTTTTTCCCGTTGGGTTTTTTTAACGGAAGTTTTTCCTTGGGAAGGAGCAGGTTTAGGTGGGTGTTGTACAGCCCTTTGAAACTGTATTGTGATTAAAGGCAATATACATAAACTTGACTATAAGTTTATTTTACAATCACACAACACAAGAGTTCAGTGACTCATTTTTGTGCCATGAACATGGGGTCATATAATTCTGATGTTATTTTATGTGCAGAGAACAGGCTTAGAGCAAAAAGACGCCTTTGAAGAAAAGTAAAAACCTCTTAAATCACCACATAATCCTCTTACACTACTACATTGATGCTACCACTAAGGATGAAATTAACACCACCTAAGAAGGTAATTTTGGCTTTGCTTTGGTCATATCCTCCGATCTTGGTGCATCTCATGCCAAACAGGGTGAATACGGAAACACAGAACCCATGCAGACCACATTAGTCAGTCCTCTGCAAGCCGGATATATAATGTAAAAGACACATCTATAAGGATATATATGTGACATGCTGCCTTTGCATTTTCTTATCATTCACATCTGTACATTGTGGATGTATATTGTTCAAAGGACAATTTGTCAGTAATAACTCAAAATTGTTTTTGAGTTGGTCATGCAGGGTTGGCATGAAACCCGACAAACACTTGTAAATGAGAAGAAATTATTCTCTTGTCAGTTAACTCCTGACTTTAGTCAACCCTGACTAACCTGACTAAGCATCCACTTAATCTTGTTTATGGCCTTCAGATCAACATTAACATATTGGGAGTAAATACATTTTAACTTGCTTCACCTTCAAATGTAGATTATGTTTCCTCCAATAATAATTAAGTTCTGATTTAATAATAAATACATTTTTTTTAACAGAAATATATTACATGCATGTAGTTTACCACTATTTAGGATGAGTGTAAGAATTAGTGTCACCTGTCCAGTGCCAACATGCAGGGAAAGTATTTGTTGTGGGACACTTGATGATTCTGCCATGCAGCTCCTCCACAGATTGGACCAGAACATTGGCTATGAGAGACAAAACCTTCCAGTGTGTGTAGGCTGGGTTGACATCAGCACCCAACCAGAGGTACATCAAATTAAAGCCAGGATCTCTGCACCATGGAGATCCATACAGTACTTCACAGAACGCCGGTCACTGTTAGCAGAAGTGGATTGGAACCTCAAAAATGTAAACATAGAACATTTGATTAGGGACATGGGTTTGATCCAACAGGTGGTCTCATACCATCCTCCACACACCCAGTAGGTCAGTAGTATGCACTATATGATGATTGCAAATGTAATACAAATACAAATCAGTACTTCAGTAATGGTATGTATTATGCACATGTACAATGCACAACGAAGCACACAAACAAATAGCTATAGACAAATTATAGTAAACAGGCACCTGGGTAAAATGTGATAATTAAAACCTGTTATGAACGAGCGCCCCCCGTGTCGGGGCCCCACCCCCCACTACCCTATTCGAGAGAGTATATTTTTTTATATATAAATGTCTATCAGTATTATTGTACACGTCTGGA
>JAOEGT010043416.1:9915-21770 GCA_025447795.1 Speoplatyrhinus poulsoni | reverse complement strand
CCAATCTCTCGCTCCATAGTCCCCTCACTCGCGAACAAGACCCCGAGGTACTTAAACTCCTTCACTTGGGGTAAGGATTCATTCCCCACCTGGAGTAGGCACTCCATGCAACATATCCATGTAGGCTATTCAGCTTTCATCAGCTTGTCAGAAATGTCAACAAACTCAGAAATATATATTTATTTGTTAGAAACAAATAAGACATTTTTATTTCCTAAAACTAGTTTTACTGTCAGCGTTTGTGTAAGTGTTTTGCTATGAAGCATTAGGCATCTATAAAGAAACTGTATTTTAGAACAGTGCAAAGCCAGTGATTGACTTAGTGAACTTAAATCAATTATCATGTTTGCTGTAGGCATAGTTCATGATAACTATATCTCTCAAATTACCAGTTGTTTTGGCCTCTCATAGTACTTGGGAGGGTCGTTCCAATGGTCCATACAATTAGAACCGGATCATTTGTGACCAGTGTTGGGCTGTTACTAGTTACTAGTAAATAGTTATTTATTATTAATTATTGCTTTTATTATTATTATTGCTTTTTCCAGTAACTAGTAGTGTAACAAATTACTTTGTCCAAAACGGTAATAATATTACAATGACTAATCCAAGTAAGATGCGTTACTGCGTTACAAGAATGAGCTATCTGGTCCTAGCAAACTTAGGGTAGGCTAATAAAATCAACCTGTCCAATCATCTGGTTTGAGAGGCTGCAATGTTTTGACTTTGGCTGATTGTTGACTCATAAGGTTAATTATTGTTCCAATAAAGAGGATTCTAAAATGAGCTGGCTATACAGGTTGTCATTTTTCAGAAGGGGCGAGACAGGGTAGTAATTGTGAAAGTAATATAGGAATGTAACTAACATAACTAATTGTAACTAATTACTTTTAATACCCAGTAATAATTAAAGTAATCTTATTACTTTTTGAAGGAGTAATAAATAAGTAGTAACGTATTACAATTCCTGAGTAACTTCCCCAACACTGTTCGTGACTAACCCAACATTATTTGACCTAGGTAGCTAGCATTAAATCTGGTAGGCAAACCACACTGTACAGTTACGATGATTGTAGCCTATCCATTTAGGCAAAAACACATGACTAAAAATAAAATGGTGCAGTGTATACAATCTTAATGCAGACCCGAGCTCTGCCTGAATGTTCCCACATTTCAAGTCATGATCTGTTCAGGTAATCTATCCTATAATAGTTTCCACGTAGGCTGTAGGCTAGCTGGCTACTTCGTGAGAAATACACAGCCTGCATTGTATCTTAAAAATACACAGACTACGCCTGAGTATTATTTCAGCAACAAAACATATTTTACTCAAGATAATGTAAGCACAAATCATCCTCATCGGGAAAACAGCATAAAACCACTCTGATCGTGAAAACTGCCTATACGATTCGATTTAGTGTCTAGACCTACAAATCGGAACAAATCGTGGATATTGCAATTGCAAAATAGGACGGTCAACGGGTTGTCATGCAAAATACAGTGACAACTTGTACCATTCTCCTAATGACGTTATAGGATGAATGCGTACAGTAAGATACAGTAGTAGATGAATCCGTCGAAAAATGGTTTGTTTTGCAGTCAGTGCCAGCTTCCTTTTGTTCCACCGAGTTCCTCCTCTGCAGCTGAGTGCTTGTTGGCGTTTAGTTTGGACCACGCCCCCGTTCGTGTCCTATTGATTCAGAAGAAGCCCGGAGAAAAGTCGCAGTTGGGGCTCCCCCTGTTCTCTTAAACTGTATTAATAATTAAAAAATTAGACCACCACAATATAGCCTAACCTGTTTAGACAATCTCTTGAAATATTTGTCTCTAAGCACTCACTTACTTATTATAGTCGATTGCAATGTCTTGCAATGCTGTTTAACTAGATAAACGATATCATTCCCTGGAATATTCTGCATGCAGGTAATGAATCAAACGGCATAGGCTACTATACTAAAACTAAACATTACCTTCAGGCCATACTTAAATTGCGTTATTGTTGACTATTTCTGTCGTCCATAGTATACGGCCATCCCCCAAAGCGCGCCAGTACCTTGGAGCTCCCCCTTGCTGCGTGCTTCGTGATCTCGTGGATGCAGTGTCTTGCAGGGAACGGAGGGTCACCTTCTGTAAATTCAAGAGAGATAAAAAAAAGATATATATTGCAGCATAGGTTTTTGGAGAGTGTCTCCTCACCATAGCTGGTAAGTCGGACTGGGTGTAATCTCAGCACAACACATTCGTTTTGAAAACAACTATGCGTCTTTTTTGCAAGAGGCAATGGAAGGATAAAGGAATTTCTCATTTCATACCGTTAAGATAGCTTTCTGCTCCTTCTCTACCATGGTTGTGATCATGAGGGTATTTACACATTTAGACGTAGGCCTATTAGCAATGTCGCTGGATAATGTGACTGTTTAAGCCATGTGCATGTCATTGAAATGTGTAGCCTATTTCAGCGATGAAGATCGTTTTGTATTTCTATTTCACCTTAGGCTGTAAAACGTGCAGTGTTTAAGTTCACATGCTATGTCGTTATTCTTCTTTGTAGATTATGTTAGTAGAAAATTATGCTCCATGGTAACCGTTGCAGGTGTTTGATTTCCATCGAATTGTTTTTCATGGTTGAAAATGTGTGCTTTTCACTAGTTATGAAAATCATATCCTTTCGACAAACATATTACGAACCATACAAACTGTAGTCTACCACACATACTAATAGACAGTAGGCCTAAACCGCAATCTTAAAAAAGGTGGTCAAGGTTGACAAGGTTTGCCATTTTATATTTCCTCATTGCGCCAATATCATAAACAAGAGGAGTAGGCTTTTATGAAAGAGGTCGATCGCCGATGCCCAAACATAATGGCTGTTTAGGGTAGCATATAGATCTTCGAACTGGGACGAATTCGCAGAGATTCCATTTGCTGTATCTTTGCGAAATGGTTGCGAATATTAATGAGAGCACTCCTCTCTAACGTTATGTAATTGCTTGTCACTGCACAGCGAGAAGCCATCATAGAGTCATTGTTTCTATCTGGCAAAGCAACAAGAAGACATAAACGCACAGATGATTCGTTTTATATAGCCCATGTATGCCTATGCGAAATGAAAGGCTAAACAGGCTAACGTATCAAATCTACCCACGAGATCGAAATGGCCAAGTTCATTTGACAAGCAATTTCTTTAAAACGTCTGTGTTGGAGTTCATGTTCCCGTTAGGCTATAGATTCAATGAGTTGGAAGAAGGGAGCAGGTTAACTAGAGGACATTGTTGTTGACCTATAGTACGGTGGACTACTTGAAGTATGACATCACTGTTAACACCACAGGCCGTTTTTTTTTCTTCCATGAGGAACATTTAAGTTAGTTTTTTTACGAGGATGAGTGTGACTCTGCTCTTGGAGCTGCCCATGGTTCTGAATGTAGTATGCTACTTCTGTGTTGAACCGTTGGAAGGCTTGTCTGTCAGCAAAGGTGCCCCGAAGAGACTGCCTCTCTGGGGCAATCCCATTATATTTTGTTAAGGGGAACTGTGTAGCCTACATGCAATTTATTAGATTTAGCTTTAACTTTAGCTTTAATTATCTTAATTATTCTTTGTTGCCAGTCTATCTCAATTCATCAGACCATGTAATAGAAGTAATACACAGTAGTGATGGCTTTAGATATTCCAGATACAGTATATGATGATCTTCATTTGGCATCTTGTTTCACATTGGAGAAGGATTAACAACACTTGGGGAATTATGTGATCTATTGGGTTTATGTTTTAATAATTTTACACGTTTCTCCATCTACTGTATCACTTTCTGCACTAAATTGCATGCATTATTGGGCTGCATTTCTGATATGATACATAATTAATATTGACTGAGATGAGTAGTAAAGAAATCTGTTTTGTAAAATAATACTGTAAAATGTTAACTATAGTTCTATGTGATGTTGTTTCTTTATTTTTATATATTTCTTATTGCACATAACAAATCATTAGATTAAGTAATGGGTTTGAGAACTCACTCAGACTTTCTCATGACCACTAAATTACATTTCCCTCATACATTATACAATAAACTGTAACCGTGGGAACTGCTTTTGGTAAGAACTCATTAGGTGAGAGGCAGGATGAAAGTGGCACCACCTGTTGTTATTATCCTGCTCTCGTTACCTGCCGTAATCCAGCCCTATCAGACTCATCATGGGCATCTAGGGATCCTTTGCAATTTTTGTGTTAGACATCCTACTGGAGAAATGTTGTTAGATGACCTGTGTGTTGTCATATCTTCAGCTTTTGGCGGGGGGTTCCTTTGCCCGTGGGGACAGCACAGTGATGCACACATTTGGCCTCGGTAGGCTATTATAACCTGTCCTGCTAGCAAAAAGGCTTAAGCCGACTAGACTCTAGTTTTAGGCACGTCGTCGGGAGAGTGAGGCTATTTGTGTGACTGGTTGAGAGATGTATGGCTCCAGGTTAAGTCATCGTATTAACTCCCATTCACGTCTTTGCATGTGTCACAATTTTCTTGTCCAAACTTTGTACAGGGTCTGTGTAGTATAGCCTATATCGCCTTGTCTCCAAACAATTCGACAACAGTAGCCGGGGCATGCACAGAACACAACAAGGAAGTACTCGTGTTGTTTACATGGTAGATTTCTTCTTTCAATCGGGTTATGGAATGGGTTAAACTGCCCCTCTACTTGATATTTCAATCGGGTTGGGCCGATCTTATGATTGAGGTGTTTACACAGAGAATTTTCTATTCCAATTGGAATAATATGCTCCATGTAAACACAGCTACTGTCGGGAAACTCAAAATGGAGACCTTTTCATGTAATTTATAAATAATTAAACATATTGAACGTTGTTCCCACCATTCCAAGTTCTTTGTCACATTGGTTTCATTGTGCTTAATTGAATACTATTCAACATACAAATTTGAATGGATGGGCCTTCAGGGCATTGTTTTGAACACTAGAGGGTGTGTTTCCATTGAATAGCAAGAGGGAGAGAGGTGAGTTAGAACATTAACGATCCTATCAAGGTCTTCTCAGGTCTGAAACAGTTTATCAAATCAAATGTCTGCTATTATCACTATTGACATTATTTATAAGAGTTATAAGTGTTAATGGCATAATATTTATATTCAGATTCAAAAGGAAATGACACCCTCAACGTGTCATTTATTCTGTATAATTACTGTAGAGAACATGGTAGATATAGTCACACAGGGATTAAGATAACAATGACCCAGCATTTTTATACAATTTAGTTCTATAGAACTGATCAGTGACATATCAGGATCAGATTGTGTCCATATGGAAATTGAAATGTACTTTTACCAAGTGAATATTTAGATGTATTCAAATAAAAAGGGTAAATAAAAGTGGCAAGCTGTAGTACAGAGCAGATGCTCTGTCGCACTGGTGAGGGGGCACACTTGCTCAGTAGTAAACAACATTGAAAAAATAAAATAAGCCACACGGGGCCAAACTAAACACAGGATAACAAAAACAAAGTACATGCCCCACGGTCGGAAACTTAGACTTCTGAAAAATGTGGTCACTTGTGCTCTAGAAGGCTGAGGTATAACGTTTGTCAAACTCAACAAAAGTCTAAAAATGAAACTTAATAGAGAACAGGTGAGACTAATCATGTATTAATGAGCAGAGTCACAAAAACATTCCAGCTGCCTTCTGAATGTAATACCAACCCTGAAGCCTCATACTGTATAATGTAGTGTCTGCAAAAATAGATCATGTATGAGAATAATGTATAAAAACATGTATGGGAATGCCATTGTGGGTATTTTGGTTCTTGTTATATCAGATTATATAAAAGTAATTCAGGGCATGTCATTTTATGATATTCTTCTACATTCAATGAATTATAGCAACAGAGCGGTGCAACATACACATGATATCAATAATGTTACATGTTGTTTTACTCTTTATCAACACATCCTAATTCTCAGTTTCTTTATTTGTTCTAAGGTGGTCTCCTGCAGGGGATAAGAGCACTCTCTAAGGTTTATGGAAGAAGCCTGACCTCCCATTTAGTGGAGAAGGTGAGTTGTGCTTGTGCAACACATCTCAAACTGAGCTCATTTTCCAAGTTACACTTTCTGTGACCCAGACAGCGCTGACAAGTTGTCAACTCCCGGACTCCCTGATTCTTCATACAGTATATGTGTTTTGCTGCACCTGTTAAGCTAGGACAACTGAATAATTATCATATGTTCGTCTGAGTGTATGCAGTGTGATTATGTCAGTGGTACAGAGCGAGTGGATTCACATTCCAGGCACAAGTGCCTTGTATAGTGGGCACTGTTCATTTGTGAAGTTAAGTTTTGCATACATAGTTCTGCCACATAATAACACTTGTTTATTTCTTTGTCACACATCTAATCATGTATTTTTTTGACATCTTCAAATAGGATTCATAGAAACTGTCTGGCGTTGGACATTGGTCCTACACGGCCAAACTGAATATGCGCATACTTTTCAAGATGTTGCCAAAGATGTTTATTTTAGACCACCTTTATTCAGATACATGTAAAATGCATATGTATACAGAGCATAAGCAAACAATGGGGTCCGTCCCGTATCGTAATTGGCATGTGGGTATTAGAGGTGTATATAAGTAATGTGTATAAATAGTCATATAAGGTGATTATAGCTCTGGTCCTTCAGTTGACGCCTTTCATGTGAATGAACCTGCACTGATGATGGCTTTTTTACCTCGGATGCCTTCAGAATATTCAATTACATGGAATGATGCTCAGAAAATATTGGTACACACTGTCCTATTGGCCCATCTGCTTTATATTTCTAATGAGTACCTATCATAGACATTGTTCGACATGATGTGTCATAGTGGGATTGTTTGTGTTTCTTATGGAGAAGGAAAGACACTGGTGAAACTCGATACGAATAAATTAAGAAAATCAAATGGAAAACCCAATTTAAATATGAAGTGAATTTAAAAAAGATAGTTAGTCACGCTCCCACTGCCTAAATCGGCCCTTCCTTCATTATAACTCTCTCTCTATCTCCTGCTCACGCACACATTGTCTTAGATGCAGAATCAGTATTCTATGCAGTTTCTGCCCACTAAACGTTAAAACGGTGGAGCTATACACTCCCAGCGTTACTATTGCCTCACACACTTGCTTTCTCCCCTCCCCCACTTCTGCCATCCACTGCGGCCATCGTGAAAGACTGGGCAGGAACTGGGAAGGCCTAAATTCCTTTCATTCACTATCCATCTGAACCAGTGAGCAGACCCAGCGTTAGGAGTTGGTTAATTCCAATATGTCTGTGTACCCCTCTATATTCTCCTGTCGTTCTCTGTCTCTGCACTTCCTCGCTATCCGGACAGTTGTATTCCTTTCTCAATCTCTTGTGTCACCCTCAGGCTTGATAGTTACATAACTACTGCACCAACACTGTGTCAGACCGGAGCCCAGACTAGCGGGTGTCATGACAGGTTACTGGGATGCATCCAGTTTGGCTTTTTATAATTCAAATTTGTACATGTGTGTGCGTGCACGCGTGTGTGTGTGTGTGTGTGTGTGTGCGCGTGCCTGTGTGTGGACAGGCTGTTCCTTCCAATTGCCAAGATTCAAAATGTTTAAAATCAGAATGGAGGCTAGCTTGATTGAAGCAAAGCTTGGCCGTGCAAATGTGCAAATTTACAGCTTGTTCCATTCATTTCCTCTCTCTCTCTCTCTCTCTCAGTTTATGTTTAAAGGTTCGTCTGGATGCTATAACACAATTTAATTAGGCAGAAGGTCAACATTGTCTTGTGAAGATGGAAATGCAAATACAAATCTCAAGCTATTATTAGGCCCAGTAAGTAAGTCCATATTGTAAGATCTGGCCACTTCTTCTCCATGTTGGTGACATCAGACAGTTTCGCTCTGGGTTGTTAAATTGGACAAATCAGTTGGTGGTCAGTGGGATTGTTAAGTAAATCTAGTGCCTAGCTAAAGTTTCTGAGCAATACGTTGTTCTAGAGCTCGACCTCTGTGGGGAGGGAGTTAAAATGAGTTATACAATGTATAGGTTTTGAAATAATATGTTCAGAACAGTAAATGCTAGAAACTCACATAATCCAGACATTCTGCTGAAGAGATCGACATATGGCTTGTGTTATTGCGCCTAGCATGGCTTGTACAACACGGCAACAAATTTGGACTTAAAAATATGCCTTGCATAATGGACTCTATGGTTCTGAAAACAGCATAGTTTATATTATGTATCAAATATTCAGAATGGTAAATGCTAGAAACTACATTTTTCCCCCACATAATCCAGAAATTCTGATGAAGAGATCGACAAGCATGAGAAGTAGTGGTTTACAATGTAATTTAGAACCGTGGCAATTTTGCACCTGAGGCATTTTTGATCATGACCAAACTTGTGTTGTCATTGACATCAGGGCAAATGCATAAGTGTGGAGAAAGCATGGTAAATAACGGCATCTTGCTCATGCTTGAATGTGTATGTTTTTATATGTACAGCATTGACATGCAGACAGTATTCACATCGTTGCCCACAAAACACATTATGTCAAATGTGCTGTACACATGCTCCTCAAAGCAGGAAAATATTGGTATATCCCACAAGCCAAGATCAGAATATATGGCTGACTGTATTTTACAACCACATTCTGAATTCCTCCATATTCCATGGTGGAATAGGAGTGTGCATGTTTGGTCAGTGGGTTTTCCTGATTTGGATGCAAAATGGAAAGGCTCTGCAGAATGATGAAGGCAGCTCATATGTGAAATACTACAGATTGTATACTGAATGAGCAGCAAGGACTAATCTTGGCCTGTTTACGCCAGAGTCCCTCCCACGAGTCCCTCCCACTCTTACAGTAAATTCCAGAACAGGAAAACCTCCCCTGCACCCACTGTTGTGTAAGGTGTTGCATTGCACCACCGTTTAGTTATGGTAGGGCTATATCCCATCTCTGCATTCGTGCACGGTCTGGTGTTACAACAGGACATTTGTTTTTTTAATTTCCGAACCTATAGCTGGCAGCCTGCTCGTTTTCAGGGGGCGTTTACATGTGGAGTTGTGATAGATTGAATGTTAGATTATGAAGGTGGTGCGGTGGGCTCTCTCTCACACTCTTCCCTATCTGAATCAACGCAGTCAGTTCTGATGTGACTCTCCCATCCCACGGAGGGGTCTTCCAAGGCTGTCCTTGTCCCCCCTTTGTTGCCGCCACCTCTGTCTCGCCTGTGTCTCATCTTCCTGTCTCCGGCCTTAGCTGCCCACCTTGGCCCACCTTGCTTTGTCCCGCAGTACAGCCAAGCACTCTGTGTGTTTAATATTCTCATCTGTGTGTGTGTGTGTATTTTAAACGCATTGTCTCTCTCTACCCTTCCTCTTGCTGAGCATCTGTAGGCACACACGTACTGTCGCGGCAAACCGGGGCAGAAAAGTGTGATTATCGGGGCACTGATGCACAATCAACGAGTGTAGCTTTCAGCCACCGTTCCCAGTCTTGTCTGATTAGCCTACTGTGATCAACCCCTTCCCGTCCCCATCCGCCCCATGCACTTACCATCCGTCACACACTGTCTTAATGAGGGCCTGTGCCCTGTTGTGTTTCCTGTCAAGGGGCTATATGCAAGAGAGCTCTGTCGCCTGGCAACATAGCCTGGCTGACAACTTGGCTTATTCCACACGCTGCCACCGGTCTGCTGGGCGCTTGACCAGCGCCCCTGCCATCCTGTCCCTGTGCCGTCCCTCGCTTTCTCCCATGGCTTATCTCATCAATTCCCCCTCCCTCCTTCTCTCTCTTGTATCTCCTTGCAATGTGCGCCCTCTTGTCCAGCCAGTCGGGTGAGGAGGAGTTCTGCTTATCAAAGAGGAGCCGCCGACCACTATAGGCATTGCACGTTTATTCTTTGTGGGTCATCATAAATGTATTACAGTGAGGATACAATGAAAAGCTGATTGGTTATGCGGTGAGCAACTTAACCTTTCAGATGGCCTTGTCTGAAGAGCCAGTAGAGACTGGACATCGTTAGAGTAAGAGCATCACAGAAATCATTTGCAGACGGTAGATTGGTTGCAAATATCATTGTTATAGCTGTGTTTCTGCTTGACAATGAAAACTCACAGAGCACATACTGTAGCTTACATCAATACTGTATTGTGTTAATGCAGTTCTTGTAATTGCACACATAACGTCTTTATTCTCTGGTCCCACCCATCTTCTTGCAAGCCCCTCCCCCTCTAAAATACTCAAGTGGCATATTACAGGATTATCCATCAGCCATAGAAAAACATTGGTTGGTCGGTCTGACTTTGCAACTGGTCTGAGTTTGAGGTTTAACAAAATA
This sequence comes from Speoplatyrhinus poulsoni, assembly GCA_025447795.1. Lineage (NCBI taxonomy): Eukaryota > Metazoa > Chordata > Actinopteri > Percopsiformes > Amblyopsidae > Speoplatyrhinus > Speoplatyrhinus poulsoni. The sequence goes on along the minus strand of JAOEGT010043416.1, from coordinate 11,411 downwards.
ATATATTTTTGAAGGTATTCAAAAATCCATTATTTTGTACACTTTAAATTAGATATGGTCTATAACTAGAGGAGAGGGGCATTGAGAGAGGTTTCTGGGCTTGTGGATATTTTAGAATTTGGGAGTATTGTTTTATTTTTATTTAGCCCAATGGAGCCAAACAAGGTAAGAACGGTACTCGTCTTAGTTTATAAAAAACCTTGTACTTGAAAAATACTTACATATAGTTGGCATATTATTTGTGTTTTATTCTACCTTAAAGGCAGAAATAGACCTGCTATATTATTTTAAGACATTGCCTTCTTCAATATGGTTATGAAGGAATTGATTTTAGGGTCACCATTTTTTCATGGTTCACTGATCTTTGCTTGCTATTTGCTGTCTGGTCTGACACAAATGATAAGGATGCAATATGTTTAGCACCAGAAAAAACCGACACCCTCACTAAGCGTGGTGCCGTCCCACTGACATCACATCGGGGTCACCTAATTCTGCAATGCTACACTAACATCAGACATTGACTGGTCTGTTCCATATTCTCCCATTGTGAACGCATAACCTGGTTTTCTAACTACATTTCTATCTGGTTTTCTGTTCTATGTGAGCACATAGACAGCCAGACCTGAGGCTGCACACTGACATTGAGGAAAAAATATTTGCAAAAATAAAATGTCTCGAAGCCACTAATATTTATGTCCTAGCGCAATTCATAATTTATCAGTTTTCAGCGTGGATGTTCAGTGTGTTCACTGTCACAGTCATGTATTTCACCAATGTTTTAGCTGGAAGTTATCTGAGTCAGATTACACTATAATCCTACTTTTCAAATGTCATGAATCTCTCAATAGTCAATTATGGGTTCTGTTATTGGTTTAAACTTCAAATGCCAAGCTGTTATTGGTGCTGAATACTGAAATCTTGCAGGAGATGAATTGAAAATGCTTAACCTGCAGAAGGTAATTGGATGATCAGACAAATTGACTCGTAGAGTAACCAAGGGCTGGTTACTAAATTGAACACACTAAAAATGTAAGTTGCAACTGAGGGCCTTTCATGTTACTTTATACAACCTCTGAGGCAGATAAAATAATAATACTTAAACTGTGTGGGCAGTTTTATTTTGTTACTCTAATCATTATTTACAATTTAAACAGTTTAATGCTTTATAATTGATTGTTTACAGTATATGCATTTAACTATTTAAACATACATTATTTGAACCTACATCAAATTGTCTCAATCAGTGGTGTTTGCATATATATGTATTGTGTCAATATGCACCAGAGATGCACACCAACAAGCACAGCTATTGGTCTAGAGTGGTGTCTGAAAGCCATGACAGAGCTCTACAGAATGGCATGATGTGGTGGTGAGTCTATACCACTGTTTCAGACCAGGCCAGAATACATGGAGTATGCTATAGCTAGGACCATAACTAGGTGACCACTGTTTCTAAGGCATAGCTAGGACCATGGCTAGACTGACCACTGTTTCTA
>JAOEGT010043405.1:0-21775 GCA_025447795.1 Speoplatyrhinus poulsoni | reverse complement strand
TTGCACCATTTTCGATATGATATTGCGCAACGTGATATTGCGATAACGATACTGAATCGATATATTGTGCACCCCTAATATATACAGTATACTGTATGCACTGGTACACTAAAAAGCAGTATTGTGTATTTATTGGCCAGAGCTCTGATATCACTGGTCCCTGTAATCAATGGGCTCTGTTTTGCATCCAACACAATGGTGGTGCAGCTTCTGCTGATAATAGTCATTTAACAACACTAATTATATGCTTAATAATGACTAGATCTTGCCAGCACACATCCACTTTTATATATTTGTATTGTTCTTTGGAAGTGGCAGAAATGTAAATGTTCTAATGCAATCAATATTCAAGAGTTCCAATGGCTTCAGAGAGATTCATGTCCCGGGATACAGTAGAGTGGAGTACTGCACGTATGAGTAGTAACCACATGTAGGTTGTGGATGGAAGCACTGTGTGTGAACATACATACCGGTTGTCTGTGCTGTGTGCAGGGAAGTGAGGGTACAAGGCACAGAGCAGGGCAGCAATGGCAGAGTTGGATGTGCTCAAAGTGAACCTAAAGCAGGACAGTAAACTACATTAAAAACCAGGGCTCAGGTACGGAAAATATACACACACACATCCCTACCTATTCCACTGCATGGTACCTACCGAGTCAAAAACATTTCAGTTTTCCATCAAGTTAAAGTTGAAAAAGTGAAAGTGACTACAGTGCTACAAAACACCACAACAGTGATTCAAACAGCGGTGTCGCTATGACGACCAGCTAATTGAGGGGGTAATATCTGCAGTGGAACACAAAGTACCTGGTAAGGCAAGAGAGCAGTGTCGAGTGGAGCCGGTACCATAAGGTGGAAGAGGTCAATATTACAGTGCACCACTACTGGAATAACACGTCAGTTCATTTACTAATGAACCGCTTCTTATACAAACATTTGGATAATGTAAATGCTAATGACTAACATGTGAATAACCACACATAAATGCACATACGATTGTGAATTTTGCCATCTTATTAGCCAGATTGAAAAATAAAAAGCACAGATTTGCGGCGTCACACACAAGAGAAGTAAACGCATGCACACACAGCACCCACACGCCCACTGTACATAGCACAAAGTGTGTCTTTCTAGAAGGGGCTTTTCTCCAAATCATGAACAATACAATTAGCTGTTTCTAAAAACAGGTGTGCATTGCTATTAAGTCAACGTCATTGTTGACCAGCAAAGAGCATCTTAAACATAATAGTCTCTGCCACAGTGTCTACTCCAGCTAATTAAGGCCATTACAACAATCTGATTCAGACATTCATGGCATTTTGGAGTGGGAAGGTCATTAACCAGAGGCTTTAACAGGGGTGCACTGAGGTGGATTGAAGGTCTTCATTTAAAATGGCGATTTGATGCATTTCTAAGAAAGAGAACTGAAACTGATGCGTTGTTGTGTAATATATTAAAACATACATTTATTATGTCCACAAAAGCATTCAATGAAAAAACTCTATGCACTAATAATTCAATACAATTTCAAAGACGGATACATAGTGTTGCGATTGTCGGATACATACTGACTTCTTGTGTAAAAAGAATAGAGTGGTTCCTAGAGTGAGTGTTAGGACACACTGGCAGTTACGCAACGCTTTAGAGGGAGTAGCAAAACCATGTCAAAATTCTAATATCAACTTTTTGAAAACTGTTTTCACAGTACGAGTAGTAGTGTCAGGGACCACCCCTTTGTTAATTCAGTTTCCAGTCAAACAGCTATTCAGTACAGATAACTTATGGAAACATAGGAAACAATATTACACCAAGCTTCCTTCCAACAAATGTTTCTAACAGTGTAGGGCTGCCCCCTGAAATTAGACTGAGATTGTTCAAGTCGAGCAGTAGGTTTTTTTAATTCCCTTCCCATGTTACAATAACAGAACACAGATATAATAAAATTCAAATAAGGAATTATAAATAAGACGTCATCAGAAACCAATGGTATAGTTATATATTTATAGTTCTAGGCTCCGCTACAGTAGGCAGACTACTGCATGACTGTGTTGCATTTGACTGTTAATCTGATCAACATCCTCACTGAAGCTCACGTCAGTGTTTATTATGATTGCCAGATAGTCTAACCTAGGCTATGAGAAAAAAAAGGAACGAATCGTCAATTGAATCATCGTATTGAACAGCCAAATACGATTCGACTGACAAAATCCTAAATCGGGGCAGACCTACAACAGTGGCACTACCATTATAAAGGCCGATGTGTTGTCGATAGCTAAAAACACAAAATTCCCTTCTTGTTTCTCGACAAATAAGACACAACTGGATAAAAATAGTGAGTAAGCAACTGTGAACAACATAAAAAGGTAGATGAAAGGGGACAGAAGCAAGAGACACAGAAAGAGGAAGATATAGAGATAAAATGCAAAACATATGACAACAAAATGCCGCAAAAGTATACATGAAAGAATTGTGAATGAATAAGGGTTGAGAGAGGGAGCAAGGCTACAATAGAAAACCCTGAACTGGGAGAGAATGAGCCCTTGACACAATAAACACGCCATTATGTTTCCCCGCACCACCTCTGACTTCAACACACTCGTGTTTATAATATATGGGAGGGGAGGGGGTTTTATCTAAAAGCTGTTCATCAAATAAAGCAACAATGCAGGCCATTTAAACCCAAGCCCCGTAGTCTGCGTGGGCTCACAATTGGCAGGTTGGAACTCCAACGTGGCCAGGATCAAATGAAAAGGCTGGCTGAAGAGACATTTGGAAAACATAATGACTTTGCAGGCCTCATTGTTCCTCATCTAAGTACACAGAACCAGCACAGGAGTCACTTCAAACCAGTTGATGTGTACAGTATGTGTGTCTCTCATCCATATCAGTGTTGTATACATTCACATTGTGTGTGTGTGTACCTGCACTGCTCCATCAACTGTACTAATCACATAGAAGGACATGTATTATGTGTGTGCACATTTGTTTGATCTATGCCTTCACCGCTGAATACAGTAACATGCCTGTGTGTGTGTGTGTGTGTGTGCTAGGGTTGGGCGATATGGACCAAAAATAATATCCTGATATATTTAGGTTTAATACCGATACACATCCGTATTTTCTATAAAGTGGGCTAAATCTTCAGGCAGTTAGAAAAAAACAGGAAACCTGACAGAAATGTGACATCTTAAATTTTTAGCAACATTAATTGACATATGTGAGCATTCTCTGGTGTCTCTGCCCCTTTGACACTCTGAACGCACTAAGTGCAAGCATGAAGGGAGAGACGAACAAATTGAAAAAGTCATGAATAAATGCATAATAGAACTATATCGATACAAACTATATTGTCTAATTTTATATCTCTTTTGAAAAAATTCCGATATACTGATATATACCGGTATATCGCCCAGCCCTAGTGTGTGCACTGTGTGTGTGTGTGTGTGTGTGTGTGTGTGTGTGTGTGTGCACGTGCACATCTCACCGCCCTCCCCCCAGGAACAGCAGGCCCAGAGCCATGTGGTGAGCCATGTGGAAGCCGTAGTTCATCTCCCCGCTGGTGCGCTTGTGGAGGAACCTGCACAGCTGCAGCACCTTGAGGTTGCCAGAGCCAGACATCACCATGGACAGAGACAGCAGCACCATAGACAGGCAGGTCTGCAGGTTGTAGTGGCCTGTCTGGCTCACAGGATCAGGAGGGGAGACAGAAAGACGCGAACACACTGTATGTACTGCATGTTACATGTTAGACGCTCGTCTGCACACTATTCCCGTAACGCGTGCATATTTCTCACCATCACCTTCGTGTCAGCTTAAACCAGTCTGTCTAGTCTTGCCGTTTTCACCCACACACACACACAATGCTCACACCATGTTTATCACGTTCTCTGTAAACTATCCCAGGAGATCAGCCGTTTGCGATATAGACATTCCACATTGAAAGTCACTTTAGATCACATTTCTCCCCCACTCTGGTGTTTCTGCACGCTCTTATGCATCGGGTTGCTGCCATGTGATTGGCTGATTAAGTATTTACATTTACAAACAGGCAGACCACAGATGTCCAATACAAACAACATGTGCACGCGCGTTACAGCCAGCAAGTTAACAATCTGTGCTCACCATGGCAACCGTAGCGGAGGTAAGACACTTCATGAAGTTCCGGGCGAACTTGTACAGACAGTCGAATGCGTCAGAGTTGGCGGAGCCGGCGAAGCGGAACCCCACGGCCATGCAGGCGCCGGCTATGATGTAGTCGTGAGCTTGTCTAGAGGCACCACAAACATGGCCCTTATTACACACATCGGACATATAATAATAATAATAATAATAATAATAATAGCAGCTTCCATTTATTAATTTGCCTGTGGATGTCAATGGAACACTTTATTGTCACAGAAATGTCCCCTTATGTTCTAGTTAAGACTTTAAATGTGCTTTACTCACGCTAAGGTTTCCATGTTCATATCTTCTGACATCGCTGTGTTGCCAATATTCTCCTGGATGATCTGCAAATAGAACTAGATTACCTATATCACGTAACGCTGGGAGAGTCAGATGCCTCCCACTTTGCTGGAAAGGTCACGGTGACTTTGAGCCCAAACAGGTAAGAGCAGAGGTGTGTGTGTGTGTGTGGGGACCTCTATGAAACACTAATTGTGTGTGTGCGTGTCTGTGTGCGTTCTTACCTGAGGCACGTTGCTGCTAACCCACTCAGCATCAGGCAGAATATCATCCCACATGATGATGCACCTAGCTAGAGTCTGACAGAGAGCGAGAGAGAGAGAGAGAGAGAGAAAAGAAGAAGGCACATTGGAGGTGAGCTGAGAAAGAACACATGCACGCATGCAGGCATACAAACACACACGCACACTCACCCTCAGCAGCAGAAACTCAGGCTTGATGAAGTCCAAAAGGAACATGGTGTCTGGAGCCTTTAGCCAATCAGCTATTGACCTGGTGACAGACCCAAGAAGTGACAAGAAGGTGTTAATACTGTCCTTATGCAGGCCACCAACCAATGGGAAGGCAGCATATAATGAGCTACAGTATGAAGAACATAGAAAACTTCTGGACCAATAGCAGAAGAGAACTAGGCCTTGAAGAGGGCAGAATGACGTCCTGAAATGACAGGAGAATAACCTGGGGTGAGACTTCTTAACAGCAAAGTGGCTATGGTCACCCAGAAGATGTGCAGAAAAGATATATCCTTGTCTACTCTCAGGGGTTATGTTAATATAAAGCCTAGCCCCATGTTCCATAAAAGACCACAGCAATAGATAGGAAGTACTCATGGCAACAACAACTGTTAAAGGCCAACTGCAACTTTAAGCTCAATCAAAACAGTATCGTTCTGCTGATCTGTGCTCACCTGTTGTTAGTCTTGAGGTAGATCATAGCCAGGGCCAGCGTTGCCCCTGGACATGTCACATCTACGTTGATGGTGTCACCTTCCTGAACACAGAGGACGTCTTACATCTCCCATTCCATCAACATGGTTTCGTTTCATCGTTTTTTTTTACGGGATGCAGCATTTGCATTTTACTTGGCGATTCCAATTGCCTTCTTCTTTTATTTAATGTTTTATAGCAGAGAAGCATGGATATTTAGTTTGAAATGTACTGATTTGGTCATTCTTCACACAGCCACTTACCAGCAGCAAACGGTGCTTTTGAACACTTTTACCGAGGTAAAAATATCTACGTACTGTACCTTACTGTTCAATATAATGTTTTTTTAAGTACGTTTTAAGTACGTTTAACTTTCTAACGTCTTCCTCGCCCAAAAAAGCAAAAACGACGAACTTCAAACAGGCAGCGCATCCTTAATTATTTAGTTTTAATTACTTACTTTAATAACATAAGAATGAAATTACAGATGTGTTAGAACAATAAAGTTCATATTAGTCTGTAAAGACCTCTGGTCTTCAAGTAGGAATACTCAGGGAGGAAAGGTGTTTATCAACCAGGGCCCCAACAAGCCTGGTTTGTTACTGCTGGCAGGGCGGTGCGATAGACTGTGTGTGTCTACCTTGATTTGGTAGCTGGGAGACTTGTGTTTCTCCCTGCTGGCACCTGCCTGGGCTCTGCGGTGGCCCCCGACCATGTACTGGTAGAGCTGCTCTGGGACGTTGAGGTCTGTCATGCCAATCAGGTTACTGCCATGCTGTGTGTGTGTGGGGGGGGGACAACACGTGACTATTGATCACCTTGACACAATCATAAACTAGAAAATGTACTACACATCTTGTGTGTATGTGTTTGCGTGTAACTCACCCCTAGGCACACCATGCCCAGAGCCAGCCCAGAAGCCAGTGAGTAGGATTCTCTGTCAGTGCAGTACTCCATCTCTGGGCCAGGAGGTCGACCTTAAACACACACACAGTTTAGATGTTTGTCTGTCAGTTTGTCTAGATTAGCAAACTGCTAAATGACAACTCACAGAATAGAGTATATGCACCTCCATGAAGTTGGCACCGCATATGAAAAGAATGTGAATATGAATACAGGTATTTAGGTTTGTTGGTGCATCGATTGTGCACGCAAAAGAAAAATGTGTGCTCAAACCGTTTTACAGAAATTAAACATGATGTTTCTTTACAATGGTGTGACGTCCTCAGCATAACATTGATGTTAATATTAACTTCTCACGTTTGTTGTTGCATCATCTGTGAACGGTTGTGCAAACAAAAACATTTGTGCTTGATTATTAGTATTGTATTAGTATTGATTAGTATTATTGAGGTTTATTTGACGTCATCGTCCACTCATTTGCCTTGCGCTGGAATGGGCCAAATCGCTCATAGGTTTAACATGTAACTGTTTGCGTGCTCAAACGATGCACAATGCTTGCATATACATTCTTGTCATATTGGGTGCCAACTTCACGGAGGTAGAGTGTATGCAATGTGCTTTCACGGCAAAGAAAATAAATCACACCCTACTTGCACTTGTTATGGTGTCAGCCATTATATGCTGCTGTCAGGACTGTAACACGACAGTAGCAAGGCTTTCACATACAAAAACAATGTGCTAACTAACATACTCTCTCTCACACCCACGTACCTATTTCAGCGAGGAGGACCTCAGCATTGTGTCTATGCCCTGTTCCCTGGTACACCAGACCAATACCAACCACAGCAGCTACCTGTGTGGTGATGGAAAAGAGCAGGGCCGTCACATCACACAGCATGTCTCCTCCACACAGTGCTGTGTGGTCCGAGACCAGCACTGCCTGTCCCCTTTACATTCTGCAGTGTACTGTGCTCAATGAAGCAACACGCACGGTGCGCCGGCAACGTGCTAAAGTGGCCGCGCGAGCGCAAGCAAACGCTACCTGCACGTTGTGTGGCACATCTAGCTCCGTGGACGTGGGCGGGAGCAGGGCAGGGATGTGTATGCTGAGCAAGCGTGTGATTGACATGTCCATGGTGCCCAGCTTGGCGGAGGACACGCCCAGTAGGAGGCCGATGCTGGTCATCTCGTGGCCCTGACAGCGGCAGAGGGAGCACACTGTGTTAAGACGCTATACATGCTACAACTACATGACATGTGCTTCTTTCTGCTGGGGGGTGGGGACACAGCTCTACACAGTAGCACTGACATGGCCCCATTGAGCTCCCCCAGTCAGGTTCCATTAACTATTGAGTCTCATAGGGAATTGAACCCCTTACCCTGACAGTGTTGTTGCCTGGCTCCACCTGTTACGTGACTGCACATTCTTTCTGTACTGAAAGAACCCAAGGCAGGGCTTTTACACTGACATAGAATACCATTTCACATATGCTCTGAAAAGGCCCACCCTGGTATTGTCAATGCGGTTTAGTTGTCAATGACAACTAAACTGTTTTATTTCAGGGAAATACACATTTCTGTAAATACCGAAAACAGATACAGTTGTAAATGGCACACTGTGGTTTCAGAATGCCATTCATTCGCTCCGATTACCCGAACAGTACACGTAATATTGAAACCACCACCAAATGTATGGTCATACAATCATAACCAACATTTTGTCCTACTCGTATATTTTATTTTTAGATTAAAATTTAAGAATATTGTCAATGTGCACAAGTTTCACCCACACGGTATATATTGAGTAGTTGGTGGAGTAGGAAGAAATGGCTTCTTGTGGCTTTAAATAGAAATGTGCTCTGGGAGGGAGGGGAAACAGACATCTCTCATTAGACCCTTGTACACAGAGTTCAAACTAAGTGCAGTATGTGAGTGACACACTCTCTAGAATAGATCAGTGTCTGAGGACATTTTCTATTACAATTGTAATTATATTCGCATCTTTAAAAACATACAGAAACATAGACCAAGTATGTATCAAACGGTGACTGTATCGCACGACTGCAGTCCTGTTTCTGTATGAAATAACTTGTCTGGAGAGATATAGATTTGTCTAGTGGAATCATGAAGGATTTCATGTAGGAACTGATGTTTATATTTGCAAAGCAAAGTAGAGGACAAAAGTGCAGAAATGTGCAAAAGCTCGGTGTGCAAACGCTGTCAGAGTGAGCAGTTTCACTATGACATACGACCACTGGTCTCATTTCCAATCTTCTTTCTCAATGCAATCGTGTATTTGTGAGTGCATGTCACCCGTGTTGACATACGTGTATAAAGCCTTGCTACATACAGTGTATCCAGCATCAAGTGTGTACACATTAGGGATGCACCGATATACTGGATATGGATGTATCTATTGGAGAAGATCCAACAGGTGGTGCCTTTGACACATAATGACATGGCTGGTATTTTCTAAGAAGGCAACGAGTGGTGTGTTTTCAGAGAAAGGTGGATGAAGACGTCAGCCGTGTTGGAGTATTTCACCAGCATTGCTATCAGCAGCATCAGCTATGGGCCAATTGTTATTTAAAACATCCGTACCAGCCCAGAATGTCACAATCCCTAGTACAAGCAATCAGTGGGAGAAGAACAATCAAACAAAGATGTGCGTTGCTGTGGTGGATGTCCCATCACGTCTACCTTGGTGAGGTAGTCGTGTATGTTGAGCGTGGCTAGCTTGGTGAGCTGACCGTTCAGACCCAGGGCCATGAGGAAGCCCGCGTACTCATTGGCCAGCTCAGGGCTCTTGGGCTTGTTGTAGGCTATCCAGGCCGAATCCACCTTTTAAAACAAACACACGGGCCGTTAATCTTTAGGCACGAGCGCACTCGCACACGCACGTTGACACACACACACACACACACCTGTGAGGCAGGGGCTATTTTCAGTCCAGCAGCGACTCCATTGTGGAAGCTGGACCAGCTGGTCATGTTGGGGGGCACGTCGATGTTGCCACTGTTGAGGTCCACCATGGTGTTCCTGGGAGGGGCTCGGCCTGGACACGCACAAAGAACATGAGCCATGCCTGCATAGTGTACTTGACTGTCTTACATACATTATGACTAATTAGTTCTTCCTATTCACATTCAGTCAAACAACGTTCAGTACGTACAATGGATTTGTATGTAGATCTGTCATGGGCACTTACCCCAGAACCCCTATGCCATCTTGCCATACTACAGATTTATATTTAACCTGCCTAATTCAAATCAGGTACGTCAACGGACACACATGGTTGGAATGCCTGCTGTATCATTAAGCAGGGTACTGTTAGGTACTGCAGGACCTCCCAGGGATGAGACCCACATCACCTGTAAGGTTTAGCTTGGGCACAGGCAGGGGTTCAGTCAGCACAGGGTGGTAAGAGAAGAGAGTGAAGAGCCCGCGGCCCACTGGAAGAGCCATGGTCCTCTGACACAACTGGAGGAGCCTGAGAGAGAGAGAGAGAGAGAGAGAGAGAGAGAGAGAAAGAGAGAATAGAATAATACATAATTGGCTGATTAGTGATCAACATTTGCTTATTTTTGTATTTCCTTTTTGTATCAGCTAATGGGGATCTTATTAAAATAAAAAATGAACTGAGGACTGGAGCATTCATTCGACAGGGCATATAAACAAAAGAAAAAAATGTTTAGTTTGAAAGATCGTTTTGTTAACACAAACACACTAGAAACAAAAGAATACTACATATACAAACAAAAAAAGTTAAAAAGACAAATATAGTTGGGGGGAAAACAGCAATTACAGATTTATAGCTAAATGACTAAAAAATGCTAATAACTGTTTTTCACAGGAGGAGGGGAATCCTCCAACATCATGTTTGTTGTCAAACAAGATGAAACGCACACAGGACCCTCACTTGTTTTCTTTCTCCTCGATATACTCGTGGTCGGAGACTTCTGGAAGCTGGACCACGCTGACGCGGACAGGCCTGGAGCTCTGCAGGAGCCTCCGGACCTCCTGGACCCTCAGATCCTGACTCCATATTAGTCCCGTCACCTGGAAAGGAGACAGAAGAGGAGTTGAGAGCAGGGCTTCTCTGTGCAGCTAGATTGATGACGACACCATGTCCCTTGACCCTGACGTCTGTTACCTCCTGGATGATGTCAGACATCCCATCCTCTTCCTCATCTGCCTCAGTGGTGGTGGGAGGCTCCAAAGATATGCCTGAACTTACAGACTGGACCCACACACAGATTAATACAAGTTAGTGAGATATACAGTAAACCCTACCGACTTTTAACTGCTCTTACAGTTGAATAAAACTATTCATTTCACATGTAAACTTATTATTTTGACAAGAAAATCCCTTGAAAAAACAACTTTTAGGGAACTTGCCAAACACCGGCATTCTTTCATTTCCTATTGGTTGTGATGGGCAGGAGCGTGTAACTAACTACTGCACTACTGAATAGCTGTTATGCTTAATGTCGCTTCGACATCATAAAGTGTTCATTTGAACCACTGGCTTCGGGGTAAGGGTTTGAAATAAAAGATTAAGATCATTTCTTAACTACCATATATATACTCTGCCCCCACTGGACAGTAAATATATGTATATTTATTATTTTATTTCCGGAACCTCTGTGAAACACATACTAATCTATCTATTTATCCTGCATCTCTGCTTGTTAAAACATTATATTCTAACTCACAGCTTTGCCCTTGGTCAGGTTCATCTTGTGGGCCTGTTTGGTCAGGTCCTGACGGCCAATCAAGAGACAAACCTCCTCCGACCAATCAGAGCACGGCTGCTCTCGGCAGCGGTAAATGGCCTCTCTGATTGGAAGAGCAACACCAAAGGGGACTGACTCTAGATCTTTTAGTGTGAAATCTAGTACAATAAAGTGAGAGAAAAAAGAGAATTAACTGAAACAGTGTGATTAATTTAAAAGAAACACTGATTGAATATAGTAATGAATCATACTTTCTGATGTAAGCCAGACCACCAGCTTCTCAGCCAGACTTTCATTGGATAAATCCATGTTTACCATGCTTTGTCTACAATAAACACAAACTGAATATTATTTATGGACTGTGTAATTAATTAAATATTTAAACAAAGGTTTCTCAAGGTAGGATTGACCCGATTAATATGCAATATTTTGCACTTTAAATAAACTACAACACACAAAGCCTTTACAGGAAACTTATATTGGTATTTTTTTGCAAATCAGGAATAACAAGCATTTAGATAACTATGATTATCTATTTTAAAAAGGAGAACAAAATAAAGAACATCGTGGAAATTAAAATAGAAACTATGAAAAATGATCCCAGTAACTATTAACTTTAAAAGGTGGCGTGCTTGGGTGTCTTTATATCGCCGTTAGAAACTGTGGCATGTGGTGGTTCTCTCACCTTCTACTTGACGGTTCACTCAAACAAGACTTTTGACCTGGGAGAGAAATCAAGATGTTTAAGAAATTCACATTGCACAGCAAGCTACTTGTAACTGTGAAAGATTATCACAATTACACTGTGCATGCATGATGCACTCTGTATGTATTGTATGCTGTACTGTACTGCATGGGTTAACGGGATAGTTATTTAACAATATCTATTCGCATTTGCAGCTCACTCATTATCACTACTGATTAGTAGCTCATAGTAACCCACCACTGACTGGACGATCACTATGGAATAAGCTGTGTATGATGGATTGGAACCTTTTGTGCACTTGGGCCCAACAAATATGAAACATTAATATGAAACGGGCCCAGCCAGGATTGCGGTTTGACTGCTGCTTTCTACTATAGGTGGTCATCTTCATCTGCATAAAACCCACCTATATTCTCTCTCTCACCTAGATCCTCCTGCTTCCTTGTGTCACTGGGCTGGTGGTCAAATGTGTTTAAACATAGACACACAGCTGCACAGTAGACAAGGAGTTATTTGATCTAATGGTGGTCACGATAACAACACAGATACACACACACACACTTACCTGCCGATAGCTTGCTCAGGTATCTAAACGCGTCAGTGGATGTAGCATTCTCATCTCCAACTATATAGACAGCATAGCTCTGTGAGACACACGAAAGAGACAGAGACACAGCAGGTGTGTGAGCATCACCTAATGAATGGATGAAGACATACCTCTAGAAAACTAAACTAAATGTGCATGATTTTACATTCGACAGCAGTTGTCAACACAGACTACAAAACTTTGGAAAATAGTAATGCAACATTTTAAAGCGGCTGGATATTGTCAACAAAACAGTGAATGCCAATGCCTAGGCTATTGTGTTCTCATTGTCTTATTTGTCTGATTTAATATCCTGTGGTGTCAGTGACGATGGCACAAACACACAAGCGACCACCTCTCCAGACTGCCACTGACTGGTCCATCATGAACTGACAAGTAAGACATGCCAAAGCAGATCAGACAAACTTCTGGCTGTTCTGTTTTCCTCCATGTGAGACGAGTGTATTCACGTGGTGTCTGACTTTTGATACGTCCATTTATATGTTGGTCTCTGTGTTTACATGCTCAACAGCGGCTCATTGCATCACTGGGAATCTATAGGTCACTTGTCTGCCTGCATGTCTTACAGCCTATGTCACCTCCCTCTTTATCTTGAGGAGCACTAGAAGGTTGCAGACTGGCTAAATTAAGGTTAACTCAAACAAAAGGGCATGCTGAGTGACATCAGTAAGATGCACGTGCGCACACACGCATGCGCACACACACACACACACACACACACACACACACACACACGCTCCCTCCTTTGACCCAATTGCAATTCATGTCAATGAGGAAATGAAAGCAGACACAGGCATTTTACGCACAGAGCCCGTCCAGACATGTCTCAATCATTGCCCCCATTATGCCGCATGTCTCCTCTAATAAGATGGTAGGCGCACGCGCACACACACACACACACACACACACACACACACACACACACACAGCACTTCATGTGGGGAATGTTAAGACCCCCCTGATGTGAGGGGGTCTTGCATAAGGTGAGGTGTGTGTGTGCTACATATTGATCACGATGCCGAGCGGGCTTGTGGTTTGGTTCACTAGGCACAAGGAAAAGGCACATGTATACCCACAATGCATCATTACGGGTATACATGCCCGAGTCTAGATGTAATGACGACACATCAGGATACATTGGGTTTGTCAACATCAGGTGATACTACATAATCTGCTCAGTCTTTTCAATATAGCCCTCCATCTAAGTGACAACTGGGTGACTAGTCGTTACCAGGACCAGCAGCCTTGTCCTCTGACAGATGCCCGGCAGGAAGGGAAAGGGCGGGACTTCCTCTCCTCTCAGGCAGCTGCTGAGCCAGCCGAACACGCTGGGGGGCTTGGCCCTCAGCAGCGACAGGCGCTGCATCTGGCCAATCTCGGCTGAGAGGACATATAAGGACATGTTCAAATCATTCTAGTGTGATTTCATACATGGGGAAGAGGCTTGTCATGTTGTGAGGACATAACCCAAGAGAGTTGTGTCCTCACAACATTTGTGTGAGTTTTGCAGTATGGTGCAAGAGTGTCGCTTTAAACAAAAAGCAGTGACTGCAGCACAAACACAGCTTAAGATCAAAAAGCAACAAAACAACTGTTTCATTGACTCGTGACTCTTTAGGATAGGGGCCAGGCTCCAGCACAATGCTAATACTTTAAAATGTCCTGTGCAACAAACTACACAAAATGGCACGTCTCTTGACAGAGTGCCATTATTAGTAAGCAGTCTCACCCTGGTCTAAGTAGCATGTCTCTGTAAAGCTGCTGATTAATGAAGGGTAGTCTCTCCAGTAGAGATCAACATAATGCTTCAACTGGAGGTCCCTGCAAAGAGAGAGAGGGGGAAACAGAGAGAGAAATAAAGACATAGAGAAACCAAGAACATTGGAAAGTGTTCATGTTATAACATGACACCAAGTCACTTCTGAAACCAATACCGACGACAGTCATTTGGTGCCATTGCCTTCTGAATGCTGCCAGTCAGATCATACACTGTCAAGTAATTTAACAGGCAGTCCTGGGAGAGACCATGCTCTACCTCTAAAATTCACTTACCGCTTAATCCAATCTAATATGGCAGCATTTTATTTCTAGTAATTAAGATACTAGCTTGAACTAATTAATGATAGTCAGACATTGCCATGCATTTTGCTGGAGCTCAGTTAAAATCAATGGTTTTAATCCCACTGCCTAGTCCAAAACATCCCCCACATATATCAATGATCCATATATGTGTGAAAGTTAAGAGAATTTGAAGCCTGTAAAAATAGTATTCGGGCCAGCTGTAATTTGTTCCTGTTTAAATTCAGAACATCTGATCAGAATATGCTGTAGTTAAACTATCTTATTTTATCTGAAATTATCTTAATGGCTGAAATAAATAAATAAAATAAATCATGCAACAATATGTCCCACGCAAACACCTCCAACACTCAGACATTGACAAGATCTCAGACTCCTTTACACACACACAAACACGATTATCAACACAGCCCCACATAAGGTAATGCTTTAATAAACTAGATTTAAAAAAAAAAAAAAACATCTACACACCCTAGTGAAATTGCAGTTGGGTTTTTTTACATATATATGTATTTAGTATATGTCAAAGTTTGTCCACCTTTAAAGACAGTGTAAAGCAAATACAGAGATTTACTTGGAAATAAGTTATATATGCTAGAAATCCATTCCTTTAAGCATGTGAAAACACTGTAGTTTTGAATTGTAGAGTTAGACTATTAAACTGTATTTCATAATTTCTCTGTTCAGGATTTTTTGGGAGGGCCAGAAACGGGGGACTATATACGTAGATGGTCCCCCAATTTGCATACCCCTCCCCATAACACCACGAGGATATACGAGTGCACAAACAGCCCTATATTATAATCAATCTAATCCTTTTCACCAGTATACATCTATTTAAAGTGAAAACACAACTCATAAAATGCATGTAGCTGCATTTTCCAATCAATGTTCGGCTGAGGATACATTTTTGGCACAACGCGGTATCAGTATGGAGTTTACCGTAGAACACGCGATGAGTGATACCTTTTCCTGTGGTGTGACAAACTCAAAACACAAATTTATGTCTGCTTTACACAGGTTCTAATGTGACATTCAAACAAACAAAAATCCAGAGAAAAACACTTATTATAATCACTTATTAACACAATATTATGGACATTTTATATTATGAACACCCTGACTGCACACCCATTCATTAGGGGGGCTCTAGCTATGTTCAAGGTTAACCAATCACATTCTAAAAAGCATGCCTCTAAATAGCATTACTCTGTCTTACATGAAAACTGATTAATCTTAAAACCAGACCAAGGCAGCTGCTGTTGTGGGACTTTCATGAATGATTGTAGTTGCCTCCTACTGGGAGAGCCATGGTCCACAAAGACTTACCAAAGAACCTGAGAGATCTAATAGTTCAAAGTACCAGCAGTCTGGTGAATGATACCAAAGCTTATTGAAGACAATGGATGTACCACAGAGCACTGCCGTAACATCATCAATAAGTGGAAATGTGGAACCACAGAGTCATTGCAAAGATCAGGATGACCCTCAAAGACCAAACTCATCAGGGAGACTGCCAAGCAACCAAGAGCAACATTGAACACTGTACAGGAATGTCTGGCGAGTACTGCCGCAGTCTACACATCTGGTTATGGGGTAGGGTTGCGAGACAGATACTCTCTCATAAAAAAGGAACATCCAAGACCTAAATTATTCCAAAACACCGGATGGGAAATGGTCTGACTTTTTGGCCTTAATTCTAAAAGATACAATATAGAAATGGTCATCCAAGGAACACCATAGCAACTGAAGCATGGTGGTGGTAGCAATCACGCTTTGGGTTTGCTTCTCTTTAGCTGGGTCAGCGGTTTTTGTAAAGACAGAAGAGATAATGACTAGCTTGCCTCGGAATATAAAGATATTTTAGAACATAACCTGCTGGCCTCTGTCAGAAAGCTGATGATGAAGAGGAATTTCACAATCCAACAGGACAATGACCCAAAGCACAGATACTTCAGAAAAGGATCATATAAGTCTTAGAATGGCCCAATCAGAGAGACATCAATCCCATCGAAAACCTGTGTGATGACCTAAAGAGAGGAGACAGGAAATCCCCTTGTGTCAAGGAACATATAAGAGTAGAATAAGAGAGTGGGAAAACCCCCAAAGTCTACATGTGCACAGTAAACTTATTCAGAAAGGCTTTCTGCTGTAAAAAAGGAGATTCCACAACTATTAGTTGGGTGGGGTAAGCAGACGTACGCAATTATGGTGTTGTCTGCTTTGTCTACATACTGCAATTCCTAATCTTTTTTTTCTCTCACATCTGGCTTTGTTTGTTGGAAGATCACACAAGACACGAAAAGCTGGACATTTGCTTCTTTCTTTCTGTCTACATTTCAAAAACCTGCAAATCCACAAGGGTGTGTACACTATATCCACTGTACAATATGAGAAACAGACTTTCTCTAACTTCAATTCACAAGTTAAATTTACCCCCCCGCCACGCACACAAACTAACAGACATTCTCCCACACATACAAACACTTTCTAACGCACACGCGCGCACACACACACACACAATGTGTTTTGACCTGCCTCTATACCTACAGTGTACACACACCCAGAGCTACACAGGCCCCTCTGTACTTTAGTGTAGTGTTGTGTACCACTGGACCAGTGTTTCGTCTAGGCTTTTTATTAGCAGTGTCGGAGAACGTTTATACCTGGGTGGTGCGCACAGCTGGTGGTCGGAGTGGATATCAATAGTTAATTTAAATGATCTAAAATAAAATGTTTTGCTTCTATATTGGAGGGGGATTGATGTTTGGTGGGGTGGAGACTTCCCCAGAGGTTTTTGAGTGTCAAACACTTAATTTCCTGCATTCTGGTGAATTTCAAAAGCTCAGCCTGTGGTTCAGTAAGATTTCTATTCACGTTAAAAACACACATGGAAAACATTGAACTTTGAGCCCATCCATGCATGTCTTAGATCGTTGGCAATTATTTTACTGATGTTTATTGAAGGGCTATGTGATTCACCAAGCTAACATTAGCCTTCCTATAGCATAACATGGAAACATGAGGGTTAACCCATTAGCTGGAAGGATGATGTGAGTACCAATAGAGATGCCCAGTACTAGTCTATACGCGCAGACGAACAATAATGAACCTAAACGCTCAACCACAAGCAACAAACACGCACAGAGAAGAGATTTGTTACAGTTTTTGTAACGTTGAGCTGTAAGAGACCATTGACACATGAACCAACAGAACAAATGAAGTGAAAGAGTTATTAGCTTACTGAATGAAAGTCCAGTAGGTAGCTGGGGTGCGTTCGATTTATTGGTGGCATGGCCGCCAGTGTTAAGGAGAGGTAGAACACGCATGAGGCGCACCTCCCCTTTGGGTGACGACTTCATTATATCAACCTTTCCCTAGTTCTCCGGTAATGTTGCTATCATCTGCTGTGTTTGTCACTGCCTGAGAGAATGCTGTAGGCTACTCACTCTGTGCTCGTTCTAATAGCGGGTCGCGACTTAATGACATAAAGGGAGTGGCGCTATGTACATTTAGCAGTGGCGGGACACGCTGTGTGGTGTAGTGCACAGCGGCGTAGCGCAGCGCACCTGGCCATCTGCTGCAGCAGACAGACCAGCGAGCCCGCCCCGGCTCTCTGCAGCTGGTTTAGCTGCAGCTCCTGGTAGAGCAGGTGGAGGACGAAGAAGAGCACCGGCATGTGAGGGAAGAGTGGCGCCGAGCTGTCCAGCCTCAGGGGCTCCGCGCAGGGAGGAGACACCTGGGGGGCAGACACCAGCACAGTGGAGGGAGGAGGCGGAGATTACGTCAACACGTATGAGCCGGCCACCACGCTGCTGGGTGATTACTTACAGAGGAGGGGGGTGCTGACTCAGCACATATGTGGCTGGCGGGGCAGGTAGGCTGGGACGCCATGTGACGATGGTAGTGAGAGCCCAGCATGTACTCCCAGTCCTACAGCACACAGTTGACATTCATTCAAAAAAGAAGAGCTCGTCAAAGTATCGTCATTGCATTTTCAGTAGTATTTATTCATTAAATCATAACACGCACTAATGTCGTACCGGACCTACAGTACATATGCTGTACAGACGATGGGTGTAACAGTACATGTATTCATCTGTACCGTTCGGTACAGACGTTACAGTTCGCTGCGTGCAGTTCGTACGGTGTGGTGGAAAGATGGACAATGCGGAACCAAAAGTTACACGCGCAAGTTTCACACAGACGCTGTAAGCCTCGACTATGCCTGACTGGCTACTTTTCGCCGAGTGATTCCACCTGCTTCGCACCAACGACACTTGTGGAATTATGTGGAATTTACTCGTAATTAATAAACGTCGCATTGCTGTCCTGTTGCATAAAATACCGGTGAGAATGAATGAGAGGGGAGGCGTGCACAGCTCCCCATGTTACAACCGCATTGTGCAGTGTAAGCATAATATTAGTCACGTTTTGGCCAGTTGAGTATAATCGTGAATGCATTAATAGATATGAAGTAGTCATGTGAGCTACAAAGTTAAGAATACAATGTTGTAACAGTTGGATCAATTAAGTCAATGATTTGGAAATGGAGCATATGGCTGAGCTAATCAAATGTTTAATTTTCAATAATTATTTGTAGTATATTTCTGTTTCTACAATATGCCTTGGCCTATATTTCCATGGCACTTTGTGTAAAAACAATTGAAAAATGTGAGGCTTATATAAGCTTAGGGCATGTGAGTAAAAACACAATTGTACTGAAAATGTACCAAACTGTGATGTCTAACTTAAGTGTACCGTTACACCCCTAGTACAGACATGTGAGTGACAATGCCAAAGAGCTAAAAAGCTATGAGCCGACTTCCATGTCAGCACTGTGTATCAGACGCACAGCACATATCACGTACGGTATGTGACGCACTGATTATGAGCACAAGTGGCTAAGACTCGCGCCCAAAGTAGCAACGTGTCTGTTGGTAATATGACCACAGCTGAGCACGTGGTCTTAAACGAACCACTATTTCCAGTTGTGCAAACTACAGCTCTAATCACGTGCTATCCACAACATCACAGACAGAGAAACACACATACGCATACACACATACACACACACACACCTCATCAGAACCTCCGTCAGATGGCCGGGCCTTCTTGGCTGCAATCACAGGAGAGAGGGGCACTTCAAAATGTAGCTGGGGGGAGGGGTAATGAAGACTGTGGTTAATTACAGAATGAGGGCTGCCTATTGGTTTCACAACACTAGAGGCAGTAGAGGAACGCGCTGCCTCACGTTGCGTGTCCAATCCAGGCGCTCAGTGTTGTAGCCCATGAGAGTCATGAAGCAGGTGACAAACAGGTTCCACTCGGTGTGTGCACTGGACCCTCCAGGGGCATTGTAGATGTTATACCACTTGGCCAGGACCTGCCCAGAGACACAGTTACTATGGCTGAGGAGCCATTCATATGAGTCAAGTGTGCAGGAGCAGGGAGGCATCTAAAACACCGCCCAACATCAGCGCTGAGAAACACTGCTGTAGGTTATGGGCTAGAATATTCTGCAACTGATGTATTTTTATTACTAACTAATACCAGAACACATACTGGGGTTAAATACAAGACTAGCGTAAGTGGTTATGGAAAATGGCACTGTGCTGTTAAAATAACAAGAGGTACATTGAAATGATTTCCCTACTGCGTATGACGACGACGACGACTGCTGCAACATGACATTGTGGCCAAAACGGTGGCACGTTTCCCGTCCGCCACTGGAAACAAATACACTGTACTGTGTAAAGTAACACCCCTGAAGGCCTGCACTCACCTTAAGGGCTGATTCTTTGGGCAGGATGAAGCGAATGGCTTGGAGGCACTTCCTCACTTAAAGAAAAGAAAACAAGTCGTAAACATAGGGCACTCAGTGCCTTAATATTAAGACAATGACTTTGGATATAATAAGCTGACGGGGGAGGGCAAGAGAAAATACTCCTCATTGTGTCTTTCAGAAAACAATGATTAGCCTTCAATGAAATCCTTCAGTTGAGGAGCTACTTTAAGTTGAATTAGAGACTAAAACAAGAAAAAGGTAAATTAGTTCTCCACTGCTTTTTAAGGTCTGACACCCCTCTGGTGAGCATGTGTGTTCTCAGCGAATGAATGAAGAGATGGCACTACAACAGTAATTCAAGTTACGCTGTGGCAACACCTAATCAAGTCACAGGGCTATCTTAATTAGACGGCGGGCTGGGAAAGGTCAGGGAAGAGGGGGATAAATGCCATTTCATTAGCCACAGAATGGCTCATCTGTAAGATCAATTCCTACATAATGGCCAGCAACACGGGTCAATGCAAACATCACACTCAGAAAGTGGATTATCACTTACACGCTGCCATTGTTCATGCAAGAATAAGAGGTGAACATTGAAAAGTTTCTAGGTCTTAAAGATCCTCATACACAAAATCATATCTTCCTTGACTCCTTTTGGAGGCTTGTTTGTTTGCGTGCTGTTGCTTTTGGGCGGTATTTCATACCAGAATCGTTTCTTGTAATTTTTCCAATGAAATGCCAATTTGTTCATACTTCTGCAAACTCTGATTTAGAGGCAGATTTCAGACATCACAACTAATTATAACCTAACATGCAAGCAAACATGTGGTGCATTATTGAAGCCAAAACATTTACCTTCCTTAAATAAAAACAGCTTCATGGTGTTACAAGAGCTGGCTGGTGTGGCAACCATTTTACAGTATAGTAAATCAACCAAACATGACAACATTGAGTGATTTTAGGATGTAACACAGAGCCAGGAACCTCCTTCCACTGTTTACAGACCAATCTTAAATAGTGACTATTACTAAAACAAATAATGTAATGTACCAGAAAGCATTGTTGAGATCAGTCACTGTACCACACATATGAGCAAAGACAGCTTCCACAAATCAATGGAAAGTCATGTTCATATTCAGTCCAAGATGATCGAGCTGCTTGACTCCAACCACATCTTCCAGGAGTGCCAAGACCACAGAAACAAGCGCTAATAAGTCTAGATTATTAAGCGATGTCTGAAATGCAGCTATTACTAACTCAGGGCTGTTGCTGACTGGATTTTGCAATTCAAAGGCTTTACTAATGCTGTGGCATTTAGTGCAAGAGTGTGCGTGTGTGAGGTGTTTGAAACATGGCTGTATAGTGTGACAATATAAATGTGTCCATTGGTACATAATTTTCTCTAGTTTCTTACATGTCTTGTGGGATGGTCAAGTGAGCTGAGCCTAATACTTAATAGTATTTCATTCAATAGAGATTGGCCAATATTAGAAACTGTGTGATGTCATTTCATATATAAAGCATTTCTAAATAAATAAAAGTCTAAATAATCCTAATCTATAGTGC
>JAOEGT010043396.1:0-21776 GCA_025447795.1 Speoplatyrhinus poulsoni | reverse complement strand
ATATATATATGTGTATGTGTATGTATGTGTGTGTATATATATATATATATATATATGTGTGTATGTGTATGTATGTGTGTGTATATATATATATATATACACACACACACACATACATTTATCATTAAATTACAGACAGGCTAATATGGACCAAAGCCACCTAATAATCTCATGGTATTTCAGAATCCAGACTTGCCTTCAAGTAGCCTTTTACATAGTTATTTCACTGATCCAGTTTAATGCTACCCTGATAAACCATGACCAGCTAGGCAGGCTCTAATGAGTACAGCTTCTTCTATAGCTTTATTGAAGACCAATTGAAGGTGTACAGTTAATTATAATACACTATATAACTACTTATCATACTCTTATTTTAAACGACAATTTTCAACAAAATTGTATTTTCCTTGATTAGATGTCCTTCTGTCTGTATTATGTACAGTATACGTCTCTCACTGTGTCAGTAGACCTTTAAGAAATTGCATGCACTGCTCTTATAAATTAAACATTTCAATTATGGGATGGAAGATTTATTAGCTAGATTAAATTGTATTTAGATACATTTTTCGGTGTATAAATGCTAGTATCTCAAATGTATTCATTCACATTTATATACAGTACACTGTGTATATAATTCATATTTAAATGGAGTGTGAAAAAACAATAGAAGAAAAGAGGAAAACAAAATAGAGGGCTGCTAAAGAAAGATAGATTCACTAATAACCACCACCGCCCTCGTTATGCATAAAAACATGTGAATGAACAATAGGCAGCATCTAATATTAAGGTCCATCACAGACACTGAAAAGCACAACTACTGTAGATGCTAGACAGGTTTTTGGTAAAGCATGCCATGAATTCCATGAGAGAAAATGTCAAGCATGAACAGAATGTGATGACCCACGTGAACAAGCATTGAAGCGTAACAGGCAAAACGGCAAACGGCTCTTCCATCAGTTGCTGGCAATGAAACTGTATGCTGAACTAACTGTGGCGGGGGACCCCAGGGGACATCAGCCTATCAATAATGTACACATATAATCCTTCCATATCACCCTCCTTCTATTCACACGTGGCAAGAACATATGTGGATTCATCTGTTTTGACCAAACAACCAACTGGTTTCTCAAATCCACACCAGCTACCACTGCCATCCATAACCAGCAGCACAGCAAGCAGGTCAACGGGATGTGCTGATACAATACAGCTACGGTTTCCCTCCAGTGTCCCAAACAGTTGGGTGTCGGGTGACAAGGTGCCAGGTCAAGCCAGACCCTGCTGGGTACTCTACTGTACCGCATGCAGCTGGCTGCACCTCGCCACGGTCCTGAAGAGGAACTGCAGCCTAATTAAAATACAGTAGGCAGCGCAGCAGCCTGGAACATCTCTGCCTCACACACACACGATGCAGCATGCCAGCTGACATGTTTCAGTGCCATGTCCACCAAAGGTGTCTATTAAGACAAAGGAACAATGAACAAAAGCTAGTTATGGTTAGGGCTCCTTTTCCAGACAAAATCCTTTCTGCAAAAAACAAACATGCTGAACAAAATGGAGGGTCTCCCCACGAGGCTTGTCATACTGCCGCTCCCTCAGGTAAGACCAGACAATCCTCCTCCTGCCTTGTTGTAACATGCATTGTGATGTCAGTCTGTACTGCTGAGGGAGATGTACAGTGTGTACTACCAACACAGGCACACTAGGCACATCAATGTACTGTACAACAACTCTGTGTTTCAGTTGATTTGAATAAAGTCTGTCTGATTAGCACTGGCACTGTCCTCTCTCATAAATCAGCCTCTGAAAACCCCTGCCAACAAATAACAGAAGACAGACTAGCATTTAGTGAAAGATCACTAAATATTAGCCCACCACTCACCTGGCAGGAATGCAGTTTTAAAGCAGAAGCCTATTCTGCAATTACACAAAACAATGGGCTATATGCATTAGAACCATTATAGTGCAGTACTTTTCCCAATTATTTTGTTACACATCTATTAGCTACATTACCATACTATGCAATCCTCAAGGCTTCAATTTCTAGCTGACGACTGAGGAATTAGAAGGATCTCTCATTATTGTGCTTGGAAAAATGATTCGCCTCAGCTCAGCAGACAATAAAATAATATATATATATATATATATATATATATATACACATATATATACACACACTATTGTGGATATCAGAGTTAGCTATTCGCTTCCACAGCCGTGTTGCTTGCATGAAGCAGCAAGGCTTTGTAATATATATATTTAAATAGGCAAAACATTAATTATGTTGATAATGTATACAGCCTGCATAAATCGTTAATTTACCGGTATTAATAATACCTGGTATTAATCTGCCACACTTAATGCATCTACTGTAGGGTGACTTACAATGAAAGCATTCAATCACAAAGGCTGAAACATCCTCAACAAGACCTACAGTGAAACCCTTGGGAAACAAACAGTCAAATAACAGTAATAAAATGAACAGAGAGAGCTACATGCATGCCAAATAAAAGAAGCTGTGTATCTGTATGTACACAGCATTTGAGCTGTAACTTGGTTATACCTCTGTTGCAATTGACCTTTAACTGCCCTTGACCCTACTGTAGCTCCTTTTAGATCACTTATTCACATATACTGTATAGTATACAGTGTACAGTACTGTATATTACTGTGTACTGTATCTGTGTTTTGCACATTTTGTGCAGTGTGATGGAGGATATTGAGATTTAACGTATCTCTGCACAAAGCTATTATCTAATTATGATATAACATGTCCAGATAACAAAACCAGAGCTTAGCCTAGCTAGGCTATTTATTTAGGAAGCATTGTTAAGGGGAAGCACTAAAAAAGCTTGCACTGAGTGGGTTCAAGACCCTGCACTGGCTGTCCTGCTGAAGAGTCCTTGAGCAAGACAATATAACCCTTTAGCCTGATTCATACTTGACGGAGCTGCAGCGGCGCCTGCCATAAATTACGTCAAATTTGAGGGTGCTGCCTGCCGCGTTGCCCTGTCACCTCTGAATTGCCACGTGCCATCGCGGACCCTATGCAGATGGCCTGCAGATCAGATGAAAAAAATAGATTGCAAACCATATTTGTGAATATTTTAAAAATTGGCATTGGCTAGTTGGCATGCTTAACTGCTGAATTAAGCAGAATGAAAACATTACAAGAAAATAGTCCTGTTGCTCTGAGAAGATCTGAAACCTGTTCTAAAATTAACTAATTAATTAAGATTTTAAGAATAGGCATTGCAGTTTGCATCCTATAAGCTAAAGCAGAATTAAAACAGAAAATATTTTCTTGTGTTGCTGTTACCGTTAGTGCAAGAAGATCTGAAACCTCCCGTTCTAAAGCTGACGTCATGTCTGTAATGTGTACTTCTCTTTAGAGGCTAAGATTTTAAGAATAGGCCTTGCAGTTGAAATTCTTAGCCTAGTCGCTGAAGCAGAATTAAAACAGAAAATACTCCTGTTGCTGTGAGAGGATCTGAAACCTAACCTAAACCTAAAGTCTGTAATGTGCACTTCTCTAGAGGTTGGAGTGATTTTAAGAAACGGCATTGCCTAGTTGGCATTCTTAGCCTAGTTGAAGCATGAAAATATTCATGTTGCTGTCAGATGGCCGCATATCTATTGTAACGTGTTTCAAGTAGGGGGTGCTGTAGGTATGACACAGATACTGTATGTGCGATTGGGTGAGAGGCCATTCATTTGAATGAAATATGAAATTAATATAGGCCTATACGTTGTATAAGGTTAGATTATGCAACTGAAAACACAAACAAAATAGCTACACTACACACACACGGCTAGGCATAGCTGTCTAAAGCCAGGTAAACACTTATGATAAAACAGCAACCACCGACACCGGTGCAAAGTAGACAACTATAGCTAGCATAGACCTAAAAATAGACACAACACAAACATTATACAACAGCAGCTATTAGCTGTTTATGAAAGAAAGATTACAAGTTGTTTTAATGATACAATAATCTAACACTGACAAAGAGTGACAAAGAGTGAGTGGAAATTCACCAGCATAACAAGGGAATCAAATTGAACTACAGTAATAGTTAGGCTAATGTGCATTTTGGTGTATGGGAGAACGGAGTAAGATTTGATGATTGCAATGCACAATAAAAGTGTATTTGTTTTAAATACTAAATACTAAATTAAAACAAGTTATCTAATTATTATGGTTTGAGAACAATGATTAATCAAAAACGTTTGCCCAATGGCACAAATTACCTCAAGGTAGGGGTAAGATGAGCATACTGTAGGGATGGAGTAAATAGTGTCACCATTATTATTATTATTATTATTAATAATAATAATAATAATAATATAATTTCAGATTATCTTGATTATACATTAATTCATCAATTTGACAAAAGCACAACTCATAGTTTCAGATAAAACCATGTTTGTATTATGTTGGTCCACATTTTAACTTTTCAGTTGATTCAACTGATCTTTGTGTGTTACATACATACAGAATGTAGGCTAGTAATTGGGAATTGTATTATGTAGGCTACAGCATGTGTGTGTGTGGCTTAAAAATAACATTAGTCAACAATTAGATATGTACAGTATTACATCAACACTATAACATATAAAATTAACATGAACTTCTAACGGTGACATAGTCAGTGTGTGTTTGTGTGAATTTTATATGTATATGTACAGTTTGTAGAGTATGTATGCCAAATATAATATATAATAATAACATATTACTTAAATACACAGGTTACTCTGTAACTATGCAGCCTATATAAACCCTTGGGGTAAATTGAGCCACTGGCTCAACTTACCCAACATCACTGGCACATTTTACCCCACAACCTCCATTTTGACAAAACTGTTTCACACAGTGGTTCAGATCAACAATTGTGCAATTGTGTTAAAATAACATGTAATGATGTCTAAAACATATTTTAATTAAGGTGCCGATGGTTTCTAAAATGATTAATTCATTTGGCATGACAAAAGCAATTTATTTTGCTCTGGTTTGCATACCACTATCTCCATGTGCTTGAGTCTATAAGGGTTGACCAATGTAAACTATACTTCCTTAATATGTGATGACATAATAACATTTGTATATGAATACCTAGATATAGTGGGTGATTCATCTTACCCACTGGCTCGACTTACCCTGTTCTCCCCTACTACATGGCAGTGCATGAACAAGTGGTCTTACTGTAGCCTACCTTACTGTAGTGTTCTCGGGAAAACACTTTTCATCACGTGGTAATCGTGTAATTGTTCAAAGTTTACGTGCACATGCCTAAGTGTAAGGTATGTTCATCTCTTCTGGCACATGGCACGTGCTACTGTCAGTTGTTCTGATCCAACAGGTTTAGCATTTTTTAATACAATAAATTAATCAGACATTTGCTTTTGCGTCGAAAGTATCGTGCTGTTTGTAAGGGCGTAATTTAGTTGCCAAAACTAAAAGTAGTCTACGTTTAAAATGTATTAAACGATTAAGCTTTTAATTCATTAAATAAATAAACTTTACATTTATGAAATAAACATAGTAAAAAATAAACAAACATAGACTACATTACAGCACAACAGACATGTCTGTTCTTTCCAACAGGGGGTGCTGCAGCGCCGGCAGCACCCATACTTCCCATGGCCCTGGATGATCAAATACCTCCCGTTGTAAAATTAACATGTTAGTCGAATGTGCAAATCTCTTTAAAATAACTTATTAAAATAGTTTAAACATTTAAATACTTTAATATCCAGTCTGGTTCAACTTCAGTAACTTTACAAACTGGTGAACAACAATGATTTAGATTTATTTAAATAACATATATATATATATATATGTAGTAGACTACCCTACGCATCAGGGCTTTTCTTTAGCGGGCATACAGTATATATAGCCATATATGCTGGCTCTTTCTCCATTAAAGCAACGCCAAACATACATCCAGTGTTTCTTGACCATCATGTCACATGTCAATTCATGAATGAATGTCTGCATGTTAACTTTAACTGTTAACTCATGTAAGGGTAAGTAATTGTGTTTAGGTACAGTAAGGTCATTTAAATGCTCCCTCCATGCAAGACTTACATTGCCATTAGGTGTCTTTATTGTGACACTAATCTAGCTTTTCCTGCACTATTTAATACATAATAATGTACTGAAATGGTTTTGATACAATTCTTAAAAACAGAATAGGTGGAATAGAGGGTATATATGCCAAGCTCTTCATCCCACATGACTTGTTCACTTTGATTTTACTTTAATCATGAAGAAACACAGCTGAAGAAATATTTTGATAGGTCTAGAGAGCATAGCAGAGGTGACAAATGAGCACCGCCACTGAAACAATTAGCAGCCATTTTTTCCTACTGCATTTTTCACAGCGCTCACAAAATAAACTATTTCTTTCACTGAAATGCTTCAAATATATAAGACTGCTAATCATTACAAGGCAGCTGCAAACAAAGCATAATGCCAACATTTTGCTTTAGGCTTCAATCTTGACCGAGTGTGATAATGAGGAATGAGAGACGTCTACAATGAAGAAGAGAAAGTCAAGGTTCCAACAAGAAACACCATCATGCCTACATAGAATTACTAAGAGAGGTCGGGCGATGGCAACACAGAAATGATCTCATCTTTTAATTTGATATTTTAACCCGGTTTTCATATGATCTCAGGACACGAGCCAGAAGAAAACCTTGAACTTCAACAATATTAAACCTATATTTTCCCCCTCAAAATCAGTGGAATTATCAGGCCAGATCTGGAAAGCATGGAACCGTCACATCAATTTTACAACCCAGATAAGATCATTCTGTGGGGTTTTCACAAAATACTGATTAAAATGCAGGTGAGAAAATGTAATAAAAAAGAATTCCATCAGGGATTTTTTCTATCCCCTCAAATTTCTGTGGATACTTTGAGAAATTGGGACTACAGCATTTCTGTGCCACATTGGTTTCATACCTGATAGATCCTGTTTAGATGTGCCTGTTAGGGATAAAATGTACTGCATGTAATGGATCTCCAGCACCAAAAACTATAGCGCATCTCAAGTCTTTCCCCCGTCATTACCCCTCAGTTATAGCAGGTAAGAAAGACCATTTAAGGCATGGATACATGGGCAACAGATGTATGATAAGACCACATGGTAATAAATAATTCACTGGAAAGTGCATACTGCAGCAATTACTAGAGAGGAAGAGATAACATAATAAAATACTATAGTAAAATGTACCATTAAAAGGTCAACAATATTTACACTGCAAGATAGATAAGGAGTTTCTTCCATATTAGTGCTTGGTTTTAAAAACATGACATCATTATGATTGTTTGCAAAAGAAAATTTGAATTTGTGAGTGACAGCTTTGTGGTTGACTGATTTGTTTTCAATGCAATATTAATACTTCTAGCAGTATATTAAAACTATTAAAAGATGCATGGGTATCTACGGTAATATCTAAGCTTGAAACCCAGAACAGCCAACCACACCACACAAACCTATTGAGTAGGCTCATAGAAGCCTGCTTAAAACACAGGTGTGAGAGTGTGTCCACACGTGAGACGCAGAGCTCACCTGCTCTCCCTCGGTGAAGACGTGCATGCCGTAGCTCCAGCTGATGGTGGGCGTGGGGTCTCCTGACGCCTCGCACGTCAGAGTCACCTGCTCCTCCGTCTCGGAGGTGCTCTGGTTTACCAGGTAGGTGATTTTAGGCTTCACTGTGAAACACACACTCAACGTTACACACCACAAATGACAGTGACAGATGTAGATGAATTGTTGCCGCTCCGCCAACACAAATAGTCCCCCAACCATAGTCCTATCAAAGATATCGGAATACCTCTCTAGTTCTATGTAACCAAGCAACACATAAACATCAAGCTAGCTTGTTACACATTGTCACGCTACTTTGTATGCTATATGTAGACTCTGCATCGACACAGCGCAGAAGCATAATGTACATCGGCAACTATAGTGACCTATTCTACTACTAATTGTAAGTCACTTTGGATAGAAGTGCCTAATTAAATGTAAATTTATTGACTGCAAAGAAAGGACGATGGTCAGTGGCTCAACAGCGTCACTTGATAGCAGGGACACGGTTGTTAAAGTATAAATTCCGACTTGTACACTTGTTTGTTTGGGCTTTCTAAAGCTGACGTGTCTTCGTTTACACTTAAGCACACTATCATGGAACACCTGAGGGCACCTGAAGCCACAGAGTGAAACTATACCCCCTGAACAAATATGCTTCCTGTTGTCACTGTTTCTCACAGGACCCATCTTTACAATAAGCAAAGATGTCTTTTACAGACATAGCAATTACAATAATTTACCAGAAATAATTACAATGCCAGGATAGAAAAACAAACTGCAAAGACATAATAAAGTGCTTTGTTAAGAGTGAGTACTGTATACCTCCATTTTTGTTTTCTAAAATGTATAAAAATAAAATATGTCGAAATGAATAGTTTCTATTGAGCCAGACTACTTTGCATTATTATACAAAGTATTCACCTGCTGAATATACAGAAGAATTCAGTTGCTTTGCTCACTAAATTATAATGCCATTATTGTGGCCATTAAAATATTGGGATTTAGAATAAAGCAAAATAACATTATCAGCGGGGGGAAGGGGGGAAGTGTCTACCATTTCAGCTGAGGCTGTGGCATATGGCATGTTCCCAAAATCTATAATATACTATTATAGAAAAACAACTACCCACACTCCAATAACACTGCTTTCTCAAATAGCCATTAAGACAAATGTATACCAACGGCTCCTCAACGCCTACTTCCAGTTTGGAATGTTATTATTCATTATATTTATATCTTCTCTGTATGTATTATTTGTATGTCTAGGCAAACCCTATGCCTTACCGAACACTCTTAGACTTAGTTCTTGTTCACTTTCCCCAGCTTTGTTCTTGGCGATGCAGTTGTATTCTCCCTCATCTAGCTTGGTGACATCCATTATTGTAATCTCTGAACCATCTTCATTAAAGCTGTATTTTTCCCCTGGTTCCAGAATCAGATGATTCCTGGAAAGATCATATAGTAGCAAGCATTATGTAAAAACAAATGTAGAACTGCTATTAGCATTTATTAACTGAAAGGGATAACGCTTATTTCCAGACCCCTACGAATATCCTGAGATGGACATTTTTAAAGCATATTATTTTCTTAAAGGTACAGTATAGTTATAGATTGGAATATTTACATAGGCCGTGCCTTGTAATGCATTTTAATGGAAGTAGAAATGCGACGCTTCTGGGCTGGTATTCACTAAGGGCCCTATTTAAACGATTTAAGCGCACAGTTTAAAACGCGAGGCGCAAATAGCATTCAGGGAGTGTCCAAATCCACGTTTGCTATTTTAACGGCAGATCAACGGTCAGTGCGCCGGGCGCATGGTTCAAAAGGGTTGGACTGTGTTTTGGGCGTAATATAGGATAAACCAATCCGAGTGTCATCTCCCATTCCCTTTACAAATCCAGGCGTGCTTGCATCATAGGCAAATTGATATTATACTGGCGGGTTTGTGGAAGCACTGGAGCAGACCATCTAGGAGGCAATAGCGAGATTCCTAAAATATGTTTATGTAGGTTACACACTAATGATATTTTACA
Organism: Speoplatyrhinus poulsoni; assembly: GCA_025447795.1. NCBI lineage: Eukaryota > Metazoa > Chordata > Actinopteri > Percopsiformes > Amblyopsidae > Speoplatyrhinus > Speoplatyrhinus poulsoni. The sequence continues at coordinate 12,145 of JAOEGT010043396.1, read as the reverse complement.
TTGTAATCTATAATATTTTAACCCTTTGGATATTTGTGCACTCGTGTACGTTCCTATATGTGTAACAAGCAGAGTGTACCCACGTTGTCCACTGGGCTTGGCTGAAACTAGCAAAGACACCCAAAGTATCTTAAACTAAATATAACACTGTGGTCTAGTGTATTTGAAAATAACTGGGCTAATGTCCTGTTACCTGTAGCACTTGTTTGTTATTTTAATTCTGCAATCTCCTGACATGAGACTGCATATACCACCCGCAATTATAACTCTCATGGGTGGTTCTGACAAGACCGGTTCTAGAACCCTCTGACAGGAGAGCAGGAGAACACCTGATTCACATGAATAGCATGTTATCAGGATTATAATGACCCATTTATTATATATAGAATCAGCTGTGTTTGAGCAGGGAGACATCTAAAACATGCAGGGCAGCGGCCCTCCACGACCAGGATTGGGGAACCTTGCTTTAATGGAAGGCTTATTACGCAGCGTTTCAGTAGATGTTCATAACTTAGTCTGAACACTGTTATGATACGTTTTGACAACTTATCTATTTTAAATCACGATGCCTGCTAAACATTGTGATGGCTGTCAGTGATGGATGATGGCATCGTCAACCGGCCCAACCCTAGTTGTAACACCAGAATATTTATTCAGCATGGACTAAGAACGGCCAGATAGCGGACCGTGAGGAGATGTTTGCTGAATTTGACAAAAAAATGTATGATCTTAAATTCGCTGAGTATACCATCAGTAAATAGGCCAATGAGATACGTAGATGGGCATAATATATCTTACTATACTGTAGGATTCAGGGCAGTCTCACGCCTGGTCCCAATTAACAGTTCTTTCAGATACAAGGCAATACCCCAAGAGTTTAGCCAGATGTGAATACTATATTAAGATCTCTGTGACCAGAAATACTGGACTCGCTTGTGGTCAACTACAATTGGAGTTATGGGGTGCACACACAAGGCACACCACCATGTTGATCCTATATTTTATATTAAAATCGTTCATTATCTATTCATGGTACTGCACATATAGTTCCACCACCTTCAGTATAATGTTGTAAAACAAAAACTTGAGAGCAGTTGACAGTCATTGGAATATGTGTACCCAGCAATGACTCACAGTACTGACACTGAGTTGTTAAACAAACACCCCAGGTTACATATTACATAAATTCACCATGGTTGAAAATCAGTTGTAGTTAAAACGGAAATAAAAATTAAAATGGAACTGAACTTAAACACTAAATTTGGCACAAGACATTGCCCCTGTTCTTGAAACAATTTTAGCAATGTTTTGTTCAGAGAGAGAAAAATTACTTTTTGAAAATTACAGTATGGTGATAATTAGGGGTAAAATTGCATGTATAGTCTTATTGTTCATTTTGACATAATAAATGCAAAATATAGTATCGTCATGCTGGGGTGAAAAATTATCAATTCATTTTGACTCAATAAATGCAAAATACTTAATTTTTTTTCCCTATTGTCATAGTGAGAATAATATTCATAAGATCAATGTAGAAATGCAGGTTTTATTAGTTATTGCAATATTTAATACCATATTTATTTGCTTCAAATCTAATTAAAAAATAAATTATATAAGAAAAGTTTATATATCCATTAAAGAAAAATAAAAAGAAAGAAAAAAATACATATTTAAGTAATTAAATCCTGTTAAATAGCATGAAAGGTGAAATTTATTTTTTGGAAAATAAAGAAAGCACTCTGACACCATTCCCATTGTATTTGAATTTAACAGCGAAGGCTCACCTTCTCCAGGTCACCAAGGGTTCAGGGTAGCCATCAACGGCACAGGTCAACACGGCAGACTGCCTTACATCTGCTGTAGCATTAATCTCCAACTGCCACACTCTGATGGTTGGGAGTACTGGGATAGACAGATGCACATATAATAGTTTATTTAGGCTATATCAGAGGCTCAGAAGAACGATGAAATATACTATTTCTTTAAAAGGTGATCTATATAGTACGATAATTGAAACATTAATACAGCAGCAAACAACTATTTTCTACAGTGGAGTGATTGCATCTTGAGCAATAATGACATCACACTTCCTCTCTGTGTTGTTCTTCGGTTCTTTGATGTTACTGGGCCGGCCATTAATGCATGTTAGTGTAAAATGTACAGTATGCATGTGAGGCCCACAAAGCATTTGATTTAGTCTGAGATGCTGGTGCTCCAGTATGACATCTAGTGGCAGAAAGCCATTTACACCACTTTATTATGAACAAATTCTACAATGATTGTAGCTGCCACCAATCTACAGCAAAATTATCAACTTCTATGTATGTATGAAGAAAGAAAAAGAAAAATGCAGATGCTGCAAATTATACAGAAATTATTAATTTTGAACTTCTAACCGTTGACGATGACTTTGATGACCCGGAGATCAATCTCGCCGCGAGACATAAGACGACCCTCGCAGGTGAAAGAGCCCTCATCTGTCTTCTTTATTCCACGGATCTGAAGGTGCTTGTTACTTAGAACCTTAAAACGAACTGATAGAAAGCACACACGGTGAGCACACTGGCATTTGGCATATTCATTCATCACCGAAACAAACACTTGTTGTCCTACGCAAATAACGGAGGTGATGAAAATTTAAAATGTGTGTCTGTATCTATCGCCTATTTAGCATATTGGGTTGACAACATTGTACCTCTTAAAATACACCCTTTTTTTGTCACTGACATCCATGTACTGTAGCTTGTTGCTGGCAGCTTTTAGCCCACCTTTCCACACTGTTGCATGAACACATTTCTAACAGGCGGCTTACCCTCAGGACAAAGAAACGTTTTCCATAAATTATTTTTTAATTTCAGATTTAGCAATTTAGAGAATGTAATTAAGACATTGTAATGAATACATGCTTAGTTCTATACAGAAACATGTACTGTAGTAGCTTAATATCTGCAAAAAGTGAAGAGAGTAAAGAAAACATCGCCCTAAACACAGAAAACATGATTAACTACAGCGTTTTTTAAACAAGCTACTGTATAAACACAACATAGCTTTTCATATTTCTTAGTGTCAAGGTTCAATGTTGTGTAGTCTTTTAACATTAGTTTTCAATTACAACACAATGCATATTCTAGTATACAGTACCTTCTGGTCTGGACAAAGGCAGTCTTTACATGAGAGGCTGTAGGTGGAGTAACATTATCACCACCATATCTTAAAAAGACAGGACTTCATTCGCAGTGGTTGTTTTTTCTCACTAGGGAATTCCCACATCCAGTTACATAATCATTTGACTCTAACACTGGTGGGAATACATGCTGCTTGGTGAAAAGGCTAGCTGAGCTGTTATAAAAGGCAGCACGTAAGCGTGAACACCAACTGACATTTATATTGATTGCACTGGATGCAGACTTCCGGACTCCTTGTGGGGCTAAACGTTAATTGATTATAATGATTGTGGTAGATTCTCATAAATGTAATAAAACTTTAATTTTAAAGTCCCATAACTAATTAAATCATTAATTAAATTTTAATGGGGAATTTCACTTTAAAAACCATCTGAATATTATTACCCTGGCCTTATTACCTACAAAATGTCTCCTAGCTACTTTTAAACAACAAACAATTTAGGTAAGAGTAATTATATAAAGCACTGAGGTATAAATCAACTAACTCTAAACTGAATAACTTCAGTGTTAAAGCTGAAGTCTAGACATTTTTGAAAGTCAGGAAAATAATGTTGTATGCTGTTTGACAACATGAGCTATAGTTATCTCTCTTGAGTCTTTATATCAAGAGAAAGATTTGTAAGTGAACACAATAAAACATTCTTTTTTTTTTTAATCGTCATACGTATCAGATGTCATTTGTCAAAGAATTACTGACTTGGAAAAAAGAAGCTGACAGTAGGATTCACAGAAAAGAAAAGAGATGACAAGAGGCTGGCACCACGACAGATGGAAATAGCAATCCTGTAACACCTCACCGTCTTTCTCCACTTGGATTCGTGTCCCTTTGTGTGTCCAGATGACTGTGGGACGGGGTGAACTGGTGACATCACATACAATGATGGCGTTGTCACCTTCATTAAACTCTTGGGGTGAAGGAGCATTTGTAAAGGTGATTTTTTCTGGAAGAGAACATGCCACACATGAATTAATCTACATTCTACTTATTTAGAGCTGGGCACCAGCAAAAAAGCATAAATATATTCTGTAAAAAAAAATAAAAAGTGTCTATTTTTTCACAAACAGATACACTACAATAGCCTGGTGTAGGCAGACCTAAAATTAACTTTGTGACTACTGTAGGGTCTGAACACGCTCCATTGGGAAGTGTCTGTAGTTACTGCCTCCTACTGGGCATAGACCTCTGGTTAATTTTGAAACTGACAGCCTTTGACCAATCGCCGTTTCTACAACTGTTTGTATCGCTCACATCTAGCTCTATCATTGTTTAGAAACACACACTGTAAAAATGTAAAGTCATCCCATTTAGCCACCCCCACTAGTCGCTGATTGGTCCGCCATCCAGGTGGCTGTGCAAATGCTAAAGCGACCATGGTTTCCCATACTATAACGTCAAGGGCCTGTTGCCACTGCTTAACGCTCCATTCCTCAGTTGTATTGTTCTGTAGCATATTCCACCTGACACCAGTAACAGCAGCATCTGTCTCTCACTCTTTGATAGCCTGTGTGCATATGTGCAACAGAGAGCACTTTGTCGGAACACGTCGTGGGAGCCGTCAAACTAAAATCTAAATAAATCTGACATGCTAGTCTTTTCGTCGGGACGTTGTGAGGTGCCTCAGATGCCATAACACTGGTCGATGGTGATGTCACACTACCCTTCGGGAGAAGACACCACTGGAAATGTTTCGGCTACGACCAAATGATCAGGACAAAATCGGTCTGAATTTTATAGTCTGAAACGGGAGTTACACGTCACACTAGAGCAAAACTGGTCTTAAGGAGTCCTTTGCTATACTTGGGACAGATGTCGATATAGAAGCAGATTTATCAGTGAAAGCTCATGTTGCTTACAATAATCCACTGATCTGAGGGATTTCCTGGGGCATGATTGTGCTCTTTTTGCCATTTCTTCAAGCAAGTTGTGTCAGGGCTGTCCAAAAATGATATACATTTAAAATCACAGAAAAATAATGCAACTAATTTCAAAGGTATCGACTAATTGTAGTTTGGAATCAGGTGAAAATGTCTCCATTAGATTTTCCTCCATACACGTTAGTCTATGTTTGCCAGAATTAAGTACATTTCTATTGATCTAGTTTCACTAATCAAATTGCACCCTTGAGTAATCAATAGCACCTTATTGCTAAAAACAAGTCCAGTGCTTCTAGAGCTGGAATCTGGAGGTCCATACTGTACATACATAACTGTACATCCATAAATGTTATTTTAAGTACAATTAACTGAATTCCTGTCACAAGGAGTTTAGGACATTTGTCCGACACAACATATAATAGACCATAATCAAGACTTATAACCTAGTGTACATAGCCTAATCATATAATAAGGGGATAATGATTAGCCTTATTATCATTATAGTATTTCATTATCAGTCCATCGCTTGTACAAACACCATGAGAGTATGTATTAAGTGTAGTGTTTTAAGTCAAAATACATGACATTGATTTAAACAAAACATTTTTTCCTTAGCAAACATAATATGTATGTAAATAATTACAGATAATATGACAGCCTGCAATACATTATGATAGGGTATATCAACAGTAGTGAGCCATGCATGACAATAGTCCCATTTCAGCATCAATGAACACTGAAATGTTCTCTTCAGAACTTTTGGAAACAAAAATATGTCATTTCTGATGGACATTTGATGATGCTTTGCAAACACAAGAGATAAAACCCATTACTCTGAAGAACTGTACAGCAAACAGGACCATTAAGCAGCCTTCTAATGGCCTTCCCTGGATTTATTGAACTGATGAAAAATCCATCTTCAATTGAAAATCATAAATATGACATGCTACCCTTAAGCAGTCAATATAACAGCGAACTACAGTGTCTACTTTACTTTCTTCTTTCCATGTTTTATTTCCAACAATGAACACAAAGGAAGCGAGGACAAGAAAAGGCTTACGGTAGATTTTGACATTCACTGTGGATTCTGCTTGCTTGTCTCCATTAGAAGCCACACACTTGTAAGTCCCTGCATTGTCAGTTCCAGCTTTGTAGAGAGTGAGTGTGGAAGTTGACTCATCGTTGCGGTTTACTGTGACGTCCGGACTGTTCGAATCTATTCTGTTGCCACTTGGTCCAAACCACTCAATATGCTTGGCAATGCCCACAACTGAAAATAAAATACAAAGAATCATACACAAAGTCATACACGAAACCATTGATACATATGGTTGCCCTTTCTGATTGCAAGCCACAACCAACAATCTACAGTACGTCAACAACTTGCTTTGCTTCCTATGTAAATGATCCTGCTAGACTGCCTATACAAGCATTAATGGTCTCCATCGTTTTGAGAAACTCCAAGGCTATGTTGCTGATTAGCTTACCTTCACACTGAAAGAATTTTGATTCTCCCACACTGATCTCACCATAGCTGGGGGTGATCTGCACTTCCAGGGATACTGAAACCAGAAAAACATCAAATGAAAACATACAGTAACAAATTGTGTTTTAATGTATATGCTAGGCTTACAGTACAATAAACATCACTGGTGCTTTATTTGAGTGAGAGTACAACCACTTCATGAGATAAAGTAATGTATATTTATCCAGTTTTAAATATTCTTATTCTTATACATTTTAATGTTGCAGCAAATTACTGTATTGATGAAGACTTGAGGCAAGATGGGTTATATTGCTTTGGGAAAGCATAGCATTCCACATTATATTACCAGACACATTATTTATTTATTTATTTATTTATTTATAATTGTGATATGCTACAGGAAATCCATTTAGTGAAATTAAAGATAGTCATTCGGTAGAAAGCTTGTTGATATTTGAACTCGATGAAAACAAAAACATCTCTCCCTTCAAGGCGTTGCAAATACTCCATCTCACACATAGGACATGGCAAAGGCCAGTATATTGTTATTGTGTGCAGTCTGCACCACTTTGTTTGTGTTCCTATGCACAGAGCTAAGACTGTGTAGAAACATCATATTCTTTTTCAGCACACACCACGGGCAGCCAGCAGACATTGCTATTCAGTGTATTAGCTAATCGCATATGTTTAACCAACAGTCAAATTCTAGAAGCTTGTTTTGTTTTGTTTTAAACACAGTTTAAGTTTGTTGGATATTTGTATTATGGATGTATCATGAGTGACTGAAAAATATGTTTCTACAGACAATAATTACCAACCTGTGATTGAATTTTGAACTACAGAGTGGATCTGGTCCATTAGATACAGTATGTCCCGTGACTATGTATTTCAAAGATCATTTTAAAGCCTCTGACATTGCAGCAGTTTGCTAAGACCAGCTTGCACCATACATTATCACCATCATCCCATACTCCTGAGTCCTCCTGACTCTGTAACAGAAAGCCTGAGGGCTGCCATAAAGTGCCATTCAGAATCCATTTTACTACTCTTAATGTAGCTGTGATGTGCTGTGGTGTGGAGCAATGAGACCTGTCTCTTCGGAGGAATTCTCCACCTGCAACAGGAGACCTAACACTGTGGAGCTTACTGGCTTTGTCTGTCTGGCTGGTGAAAGATGGCTGAAATGGGACATCTGCTTGAGGAAATGACTAAAGGAATAGATATATATTTATTGTAACCACGACACAATGATAAGCAGCCAGACTTGTTTCCTTGGCAAACTACAATACTGTGATAAGTAAACGATAGTCTTGTTAATTGTTAGCCTTCTGTATTGATATGTCAGTGGAATATTTCAGTTTATCACTGATTATTATCAGCAAATTTGATCATATTGAATTCATGTTAACTTCCAAAATCAAGCAGTCTCGGGTGGGGCCATTAAGAAGCCCAGGGCAAAGTTTGATTAACGGAGCCCTTTCACAGAGGTGCTGTAGAATTGAAACACCTATGTAGCTCATAGTCTAATTCTGGCTCAATTTGAATCACGTGTGCTAGTACAGAAGGCATTGACAATGCACAGGTAGCTCCATTAGTTTGGTTAACAATGATATAACAAAATGTATCAGACCCATGACTAATGTGTTTACCTCTGTGAATGTGGATCATTGTCTCTGATGAGTCCAACAACTTACAAGTCGCAAGACACTGGTGGATGGCCCCTGCTATGCATGCTCATAATATAAGCCTATACCAAATGCAAATCAATATTTCAACTTATATATTGACAAGGCATCAAACTTGTAATGTGTAGAAACACCTCCCATAAAGCTTTAAGAGATTAGTTACACAGAGTATGGCAGGTGTGCCTGAGTCATTAAAATACATGCAGCAATACCCTAATTTGTTTACTTCGAGATAGATAACAAACAGGCCTGCTGGTGACTCATCCTCATATCCTGATGTCATAAATTCTCAAAGAATTTTTGACACACAAATTGTAAAAACTGACAGGATAGACAAATTATTGCCTTTTCAAAAAATTGCTATTCAACAACGCAAATACATTTTCATACATTGTTTAGGCGGAGCTGAACAATTTTGATCCGGAGAATGCTATTACAATATACTCTCTTATCTGTATGTTTTCTAATTAAACGTTTCACCCTAATTTTGCTAGAATCAAATGGATATAGAGGCCTTAAGAAAGCTAGCACAACACACCTGCTCACTCTGGGATTTTTCCAACAGTTAAATTATTCTCAACACTAATTGGTCCTCTTAGATCCTTGACAGCACCATGGCTCCTCCACATAGATGGTTATGAAGAAGGCATACTAATTGCACTCCAATCAACTGCTCACTTTTCATTAATTAGAGACATGTCTAACATGCTACTGTAGTGGAAATCAAAACTAGTTAGAAGGCAGACTACCGTACTTTAAAGGCAGAGGGTGACCAAATCTCAATCAGTAACTTCTTGGCTTAAAACAAAAAATTGCCATCTGTGTTGAAAAACTATACGTCTACTGTATAACAGCATAGGATACTACAAAAAAACAAAACTCTTAACAGCAGTGTGTATTGATCCAGTTGTCTAAAAGAATGCCCCTGAATAAAGTATATTATTCCCTTCTTTGTGTAATCTTAGCAGGTTTTCATTCGGGTATTTTAAATATCTTATAAATAAGTAGGCCTAGTACTATGGCTAAACGATTTTGAAAAAAAAAAACATTTAACTTGAGAGAATGCAACATAAGGCTAAACATTATATATTATATACAGTTACATTAAGGCATTTCTGATTGTGAACACATCACTTCTTATAGCTTAGAAAGCCTCACACAAGGAGGATGGCATGAAGCCTACCATTGACGCTAGTCTGGGTCAGACAAGCTGCATAACTTCTAATAAAACGCATGCCTTTGTGATAAGCTAATCGCATTGTTCAAAATTGAAATTACGATTTGGAAACAAATTAACAAATAATTTAAAATTTTTAACAAATAATCATTCAGCCCTAGCAATGGCAAATAGTTTTTTACATTTGACATAATTGCTAATTTAGATAACCTGCTTGGATCAATTAGCACCTTATGCATGTAGCACCTTATCAAATAATGTGTACCACATGCAGTATTGTAAACATTTTCATTGTAGGCATACTGTACAAATGTTTTGTAAGAAGAAAAAACCTTCTCAAGAAAAGGATAGACACAAGAGAAATACCGCACAGATGACTTTTTAAGTGCAACTGCACCCTAAAATTTGCTTTTTGAGTAGTAATATGATTGATCTGTGATGAGACACATCAATGCTGATGTTAATAATGACAACATTCTTTTTATAAAAATCTGCATTTTATGGGCTGAAAAGAGAACTGCACGTCATATCCGTTAAAAATCACCCATGGCGGGTTTTCATCGATACACTTAGTATGCTCATATGTCACCAAATTCAAATGTTAACGTTATTTTAAATGGGTTTCCCCTATCAGCCCCTCCCCTCCCCTCACTCACTCGCATTTTTAAAAGTTTAAGTTGCAGTGGGTGGAGTTTAGTTGGCAAACCAAAGTATGGGTAACATTCTCAACCCTGTGCTATACTTGTCAGCAACAGACTACAGTATAGTAAATTATACAGCTCGCAGTGATAGACTGCTTAGGGATAAATCATACTCAGAAAATATGTACAGTAGGTAGAGTGACCTATGTATTTCTAGAAACACAAAAACCTTCCAGCAGTAAAACTTGACAATCCATGTTAAAGTATCTCTTCTGATTTGTTTAAGAAAAAACAGCATATTGGTCAAATCTAAATGCTACTACTGTATCTGGACTCCCAAAGCTAAGTGTCTGTTGAAGGCCTCATTTTGACTCCAGCCATAGTTGCTGCTTAGGGTGACCAGATGTCCTGCTTTGTGCGGGACAGTCCAGCATTTTCATCCTTTTTTCCACGTCCCACATATTGAAACGACGTCCCGCATTTTCAATTTGAATCTAGTTTTCAAATGCTTTTCTAACATCTAGCATCGTTGCAGCGAAGACTGACATCATGTGGCTGTGTTTGATGCCAATCAAACTTCCTTGCCTACGCCACGCCCAACTGTGAAAATTGCAAGTGTAATTTCTCTGTGAGAATCAGTCTGGAAAGCCTCTGAATCATTTTTTATGTGTCCGAGTAGCAACTGAACTTTCCAATCAGTGTTGTGTTTATAGCTATATGGGTGTGGTTTAAGTGTGCCGACCATGGTGCCGACAGCGAAAACGAGCAGTTGGTTTATCCAATCAACTGCCAAGTATTTTTTTTGAAAGTACAGCCAGTCACAAACAGTTTCAATGTACGGCTCCCCAGATGGACTTGTGACAACAATTCCTCTGGCATATCAGGTTAGCATTCTTGCTGAAGCCCAAAGATCTTTGTCACACAGATATGGTAACAGCAGCTGAAATAACATATTTACCACCATTGTGCAGCACTCCCAATCATATCTGGGCAGCTGACTAATGGAATAATCTAGCACCGGTAATTTTCCCTTACGCAAATAAAATGTAATATACTGTATGTGTATCTGGATATATTGTCAAGGGGAGAATATAGGTGGGCAAGTAATAAAGAATAAGAAAAGAACAAATGCTAACATTTGTTTTCGCTATAGTGTCAACTTCATATTAAAAATTAGGATAGGGATAAGGATAAATGGATAAAGAAGAACTAGCCTAGTTCAAAGAGTGAAAGGGACAGAGAAGGATATGAATAGACATAAATGTGTATTAATAATAAATAATAATAATAATAATAATAATTATTATTATTATTATTATTATTATTAATATTAAGTAAAACTGTAATTATTGTTATTATACTTATTGGTAGCAGTTCTATCATCAAGCTACCTCATCCTGCACTGCTCAAAATGAGGAAGAGGTAGGGCTGGGCGATATGGACCAAAAGTTAAATAGTCGACATGCTGAAGCCCACATCAGATGGATGTCCTGCTAACCGCAGGTTCGTTTCAGTATTTCGCAAAGCTGCATCCACAGAAGTGTATATATATATATATATTTCTGAAACGGAAACAAAGCGTCCGCTGATGTTCTTGAGTGACAGCGCTCCATCAGCGGAGCTGCATTCTTTGTGTCTTTGCCGGGCCAAGTTGATTTGCTACAGAGACATCAGTGGATGTATTAGGGTAGGTACGTAGGCTACACACACCATGATGCTACACACATTGGTCGTCTTTTGGTTTCAGGATGACTGGGTGCGTTCACAGTGCATTGCTGCCTCTCATTAAGGCCATTAAGGCACTGTTTATTCAGATCTGAGTACAGTTTCTAGGTATATTGCCAAGTCGATGGTACTTTTTGCAAATCGACGTATTTACTTAACCGGTTACGTCGGTTACGTTGACTAATTGTCCTAGCACTAGTTTAGTGTAGTGCTGTACCAAACGATTATTTTTTTGGTCGATTAATCTACCGATTCTTTTTTCTATTAATCGATTAATCTATCGATTATTTTTCCCGATTAATCTGATAACTACATTATTGATAATATAGAAATCCAGTCGATGCCATAGTGTGCTCCCTCAGAATCTGTGT